>LPNX010268370.1:70547-92885 GCA_001517045.1 Pseudotsuga menziesii | reverse complement strand
TTCAGGCAAACAACAGTTAAGTGCAAAAAATTGAAAAAATAGCAGTTTCACCTCGAATGCAGCATGATAATGATAATCCACACATGAAAGGTACTCCACAATCGAGCCTCCAAATCTTCTCTTTATTTCAACAAATGATGATCAATACACAATTACAATGGCAAGCCCTTCAATCCAGCTCTAACTACCTTGGAAGAGGCTGCTGTGCTTGGATATATACAAAAACCAGGAATCCAGCCCAGGGGGGGCGCAAATCCCAAGGAGATAAACCAAATATGCTAATGGAGAGTCCATCAATGCCTGATCTGTGTCTAACTGAGCCAGATCTGAGTCTCACTGAGTGCAATTGTCAATCGGAGAGCTGATCTGACTGACGCCTCAACTCGTTGACTGAAGCATCCACCAAAACTCATCCAGATGAGCCAAAACGTGTTGAGGAGAGAGGGAGGGCGAAATTCCCCATAAAGGATGCTGAAGACCAACTCTGGATTTGATTTGATCACCTCCTTCAGTCAAGGATTTGTCAGATCCAGTGAATTTGCTTCAGATCTGATTGATTTCAATCAAATCGGCTGAGAATCCACTGATCTATGATTTTGGATTTGCTCCATTATTTATCAATTCATTAATTAAAATCATCAATAATTGATTTTTGGGGCATTCTGACTTGAGTGATGGAAAATCACTCAAAACTAGGAAATAGTGGGTCCATGGTTTACATGGTGCTCTTAGCTTGAAAATGAGTACCTACATGACTGAAACTGATTATTTGGCCCACTTTTATTACAAAATCAATTTTTCCAATTAAACTATTAAAAAATAGCCTAAGTTTTGGAAAAATTAAGTTTTAATAAAAAACACCGAAAAAACTAAAAATTTGAAAAATTGAAAAAACCTAGGGGGACTTAGACATGTTCATATGACTCGACCATGATGTCTAGCATGTTTATACATTGAGACATAGACTCTAATAACCTCAATAGGCTTAAATGCCAAGTCGACCACCCCAACTTTGGAGGTATGGAGTGAAAAACTCAGAAATTATCAGTCGTTTATTCAACAACCAATAATAACCAAGGAAAAAACACCCTGGGCTGATCAGATTGACAAATAAAGTCTAAGAGACCAAGTCTTTTACAGACACTATCATGCTAGAACATTTATTACAATTCCCCCATGGGGTATGAACATGTGATATAGTGCAACAAGCACTTCCCAGAAGTACTTCCAAAGGTCTTTTTAAGTCCGAACAAGTTATCCTTGTCTGGTTCACCAGGCTCACTTGATAAAAAACCACTAAGTACAACTTAGGTGGTAACAAGGTTGAGTCTACCTAGGGCAGGTCTGGGTCTATATCATGGTCTCAGACCAGATATCTACTATTCAACAGAATGGTCACTCAACACTGGGTTGAGTCTTCATCGTGGTCCCGGACCAGGTGGTCCCATTCTCCGAAGAGAAGGGCTCTCGATGCTGCTCAGAAAAATCAACAAGATGATGTTGAGATTGCAGATGAACTCATGTAATCCTTTGTCTCCACTCTTACAGGCTCTATTACACATTGTAGTGATACTTGGTTGGTGGACAATGATGCTTCCATGCACATGACAATTCAAGAACATAAGAAGGATCTTTGTCAAATGCTTCAGTTGTTAGAAATTCGGTCACTTTGCTTATCAGTGTCCCCAGAAGAAAGGAAAAGAAAGAAGAAATCTTGAAAATAAAAATACAGGTGGAAGATCAACTCTAGTTCAAGAACATAATAAGAAGGAGCTTTCAAAAGTTAAATGCTTCAATTATCTTACATTTGGTCACTATACTTGTCAGTGCCCTCAAAAGAAAAGGAAGGAAAGACAACATGCATCAATAGCCAATGTTGATGAGCATCCACCATAGAAGAAAACAAAACTTGTCTAAATATTGACATTTGCAAACCAACTATCACATCAAGGCACACTTCCTAAAGAAGTCTTTTAGAGCTCTAGGTAGAACATAAAGGTCTTTGCAAGGATTGTGCACTTGGCAAGAATACAAAGGGATCTTCTCAAGCAGTGATGGTAGGTCCAAGGGGATCTTGGATCTAATGCATTCAAATTAGGTTCCAAGAGTTCAAGGTTCAGGTAGAGAACTTGACGAGGAAGAAGGTCAAGGTTTTGGAGGAAAGTGTACCTCCAAGGACTTCAATGATTTCTACAAGGAGGTAGGAATCAAGAGGGAGTCAATAAGCAAGATAAGTATTTAATGCTTTGTGCAATAAGTTTTTCTTAAATTGAATTGATATTTTGTTGATGAATAACATAACCTTTTAATTGGTACTGGTTAACTCTTGAGGACACTTTTGTCATGCATTGCAAAACAAGTCCATTAACGAAGGATCAGGATCTACCCATGTTCTTATGGGCAGAGGCATCTGGTACCACATTTTATGCTTAGAGCAGGAGTCCTCACCGGATATTGGGAATAAGACTTCTGAGGAAGCATTCACAGAAGTGAGTCATAGCTTCTATAAGTCAAGAGTGGGTCATATCTCTTGAGTAGACAAGAGTGATTTATATCTCTTGTGAGTGACAAAAGTGATTTATATCTTTTGTAAGTTAAGAGTGAGTCATATCTCTTGGGTGGTGAGCTATATCTCTTGTTGTGATTAGTACACAGTGAGAGTCAAGAGTCTGAGATCTGGTGAGTCATATCCAGGGGTAAGATTGGCTTTGCAATACTTGAAGAGAGGCATGTAGCTCCTAGTGGTACTTTTAGGGAGAGCAAAAGACCTCAAAGGTTCTCGAGTTATTTAGCATTGATGAGTCACATCATTGATTTCCAGTTATGAGGTGGCAGCAGGTCATCAAATTTGGAAGGATGCCATGATGGAGGAGTATTAGTCCATCATAAAGAATGCCGTGTGGGAGATAGTGTCGAGACCCGAGGGGAAGTTTGTGGTGACTTCCAAGTGGATCTATAAGATCAAGCATGCAGTCCAAATTAGCATCAGGAGGGCACATTATATAAGCTATGGAGTTATCCAGTTTCCCAGCTCAGAGAGAGTAATGGATGGTATTCAGTGTTCTTGAGAGATGCAGAGAGTGCATGATACTTAGATGTAGAGGGAGCAGAGTGTCTAGATGCAGAGATGTTGGAAAGTTAACTCTGAAGGTCCTCTTTATAGTTTTGGTGTGATGTTTTAAAGAGGACTGAGAATTTGTCCCTAGTGTATTTATGTATAAAACTAAGTTATATATAAATAAAATAATGTTTTGTACTTTATAGTATGGGTCCCACTTAAGTTATTATTTAATAATTAAAGTGAGTTTATTATTAAATGTGGGTGCATTAAGTGTGAGCCCTTGATTTTGTAAATGTATCTCAACCATAGTTTAGGTGGTTAGATAAGTTAGTTACAAAATTTAATGTATAAATCAAAGAAGAAAGGACAAGTTAGACACACCATCAATGAGGAGAGAGAGAGAAAATTGAGAAAGTGGGAGAGAAGAGATACCCTAGAAGTGGCACAAATCCCAATGTGGACACGAATCCCGAGGCAGAAAGTGCAACAACAGACTAACAGGCCATACACCATTTATTGCATGCTGTGGCACGAATCTCAAGGCAACATTAATTGAAGTCAGTATAGTCTGTACAACACACGTGTGGCAGAAAGTATAGTCCGTATAGGCACTTGTGGAGGCCATACACCAGGCTGTATAACAATTAATTGCATGGAAATTGAGGTATTTTTCCTGCTGGTTTATTTTGGATATTTTTGCCAGTGAGGGTTGAAGGAATAATTTCAAGTGTAGTTGGAAATATTTCTGAGCATTCTTCTTTAATGAAATTTTTCTCTTTCTAGGGTTTTCCCCTGGAGTTGGGGTTTTGCTCGGTCTTTGACCAAAAATTATGTGTTTACATGTGTGAGTGTTTACTTCAGTAATGAGACGAACTTGAATATGGTGGTTTATATTCTAAGTTTAATGAGTTAATTTTAATCATAAACCCTAAGTCATTCAAGTGTTTGACAGAATGTGTGAATGAAAGTTTCATATTAATGTCATTGAATTTCTTCACGAGAGTGCAGGATACTCAGATGGAGAGGGAGTAGAGTGTCCAGATGCAGAGGGAGTAGGATACTCAAGTGCAGATGGAGCAGGGTGCTCCTACACAGAAGGAGTAGCTGCAACATAGTTTGTTGATGATGGAGGAGGTACCCCAGTACTTCCCTCACCTAGGGGAAGTTGGCCTTTGAGTTCGAAATGAAGGATCTTGGCCTAACGTATTATTTCTTGGTATTGGAGGTGTGGAAAATATCAAGTGAGATCTTCCTCAATCAGAAGAAGTACATAGTTGAGATCTTGAGCAACTTTGGTACGATGGACTACAAGTCCATGGCTACACCTATCGAGGCATATTTGAAGAAGCTAATTGATTCTGCTCCAGATTCATATTTGATGGATCCCACTATGATGACAAATTTGAAGAAGCAGAGCAATTCTGTTTTAGATTCAAATTTGGTGGCACTTGACTGGATCCTTGATGTACCTGGGTAACACCAAGCTGGATATTTGCTTTGCAGCTAGTTTATGGTTGAGCCGAGGCATGTACATTGGTTTGTGACAAAGCATGTGTTGAGGTACGCACATGGTATTCTTAGATATGATTTGAGATATGTCTTAGGTGGTGAAGTGAGGCTGCACAATTATGCAAATTTTGACTGGCCAGAGAGTGCAGTGGATAGAAAGAGCACCTCAGGGTGCTACTTTAGCTTGGGATCAACCATGGTATCTTGGTTTAGCAGAAAGCATATTTTCGTCGCACTCAACACAACAGAAGTAGAGTATATTGCAACCAGTGTCACAGGTCGCGAAGCAGTGTAGCTTCTAATAGGACTTTGATCAGTAGATCAAATATCACTTCATTCGAGACATGGTGCAAAAGGGAGTAGTAAAGTTCCTGTACATATGCAAAGATGAGTAGATAACCGACATTCTCACCAAGCCTTTGTCCAAGGCAAAGTTTGTATACTACAGGGACAAGCTTGGCATGATGGAGAATGTCTCCCTCAATGAGAGGAAGTGTTGATGGATGAGTAACATTGGGAAGAAATTCACGAGAGGTGAATGTCCCAGATATCGTGATGGTTCTATAGACGAGCGACAGACATTCACGTGAAGTGAATGGTCCAGATACCATGATGGTTCTACAAACAAGTGACAAACATTCATGCGAAGTGAATGGCCCAAATACTGTGATTGTTCTATAGATGAGCAGTAGACATTCACATGAAGTGAATGGCCCAGACACCGTGATGGTTCTACAAATAAGCAACATACATTCACGAGAAGTGAATGGCCGTAGCACAGTCTTTATCCAGATAGTCATATGATTTGGCTAGGAGTGAAAGACTCGAGATGTAGATGCAGTACATATCCAAGATGGATTACGAACATTCTCATCAAGTGTGAAACTTGGTAGTGATGTAGAATGTCCCCCACGAACATTCTCACCAAGTGTGAAGCTTGGCAGTGATGCAGAATGTCTCCTACAAACATTCTCACCTAGTGTGAACCTTGGCATGGTGCAAAATGTTTCCCTCCCTGAGAGGTAGTGTTGATGTTTCTCCAGGTTGCAACATCGGGCAAACATTCTGCAAATATTCTCCCAGAGGGGTTATGTGAATTGACCAATGGCTAGTGGAGAATGGCCTTGGTGCAGCCTTGATTAGTTATGTGAAGTGACTAAGAGTGAATATGGCTCGAGGTGCTTAGCCTTGATTAGTCATGTGAAGTGGCTAACAGTGAATAAGGCTAGAGGTCACATTGCATACTTTTTGAAGGAGTGCTCCGTGATAGAGTTATCTATTTTAGATTAGAGTGAGTTGACTTGTTTACTTGATAGGGGATTTTGTCCCCTTGCGAAATATATACAGTCTATTCTAAAGTTGAATTTGACATAGGTTCTAAGTAGTGTCCGAGACTTCTTAGAGTGGGATCAGATCAACATTAGAGATTTACGTGACTAGAAGTGAATGTGAGGAGATGAACATCAACAAGGACAACTTTCTATGATGAAGAAATAACCAAGAAGTCAAGTCAACCATTGAAGAAGTCCCAGATAGCATTGAAGAAGTCCTAAGGAAAGATTAAAGACAAAAAGCAATTCGACCCTGAAGATAAAATAAAAGATGAAGATCAAAATACCAAGTCGGCCCCAACAAGAAGACAAGTTGGCCCCACTAGTGAAAAAGTCAAGTGAACTGAAGAATATAAGTAAAGTGCTCCAATAATTGATTTTCACTCATCATCCAACATCTTCGTTGCTACAAAAGGGCACACTTTCCAAGGAATGCTAGTGAAGATCGCAAGGAGTAATTTTTGGGATTCTTATCTCTTCTTAGAGGTTTGCTATATCTCTCTAGAGATTCGTTAGGGTTTCTTTGGAAGAAGGGCACATTCTTATGTGTTAGGGTTTCTCTTCATGAATGGTATTGTACTTGAATTGGATTGATTTCTTTTGAGAAAAGTTGGTTGGGTTTTCTCCCTATTGGGTTTCCAGGATAAAATTTTTGTGTTTATTGTGCATGGCTGTGTTTCTATGTTGCAGGAAACCTATACCCCAACCCTGTTTCCATCGTTTTGTCGTTTCGTTTGTACGAAAACGCGTTTCCAGTACGACTACAGTCAATGAGGTCGCTTTTCCAAAAAAATATCGCCATCCTTTTACTTAAATTTTTAACATTACCATTAATTGTGTTAGGATGTTTGAGAGTGGTTCCAACCTCATCGAACTTCATATGCAGAAAATAGATTTTTAGATCCCATTCAAAATTCAACAGACTTAATAGTTTTCAGGATTTCAGGATTGCAAAGTTTCCACCAGATTCTATCATGTATGAGGGCATGGAATTGGCATTAAGTTTCAGCATAAGGGCCATAGATATTCGGAACTGTGAATGCCAATGACTCAAATCTAGTTACAGTGAGAGAAAAGAAAGCCCTAGTCTAGAATCAAAACCCCATGACTCCCATGAGTTTGTGCAGAGAAGGGACCTAGATCTCCAACTAGTAAGTAATCCATCTGACCTACCCTTGAGATAGAGGAAATGAAATCCAACCTAAAGGGATACTTCGTTAAATCAGAGAATTTTTTTCTGTGTTAACCCATTGTCTCCTGTATCAGGATGACATCAGGGCTTTGGGCCTCCACAATCCTTTTCAAGGCTTTTTTTTGTGGGGTGGCCTAGACCCCTTTAATTCAGGGACAATAAAATCATTACGAACCTAGTCCTAGGGGCTGGGTTTGTAATATCCCAAACTGATATTCTACGGTTCTTTACTACTAAGTTGTTGTTCATACACTCAATGATGTGCAAAAGACTGAATAAAAAGTGCATGCAAAATTGCTGTGCCCAAATGGCCCTAAAATATAGCAAATTTGGAGAGATTATAGGGTAGAGATTTTCAGAAAGAAGTTGTACACTTACCACTGATAAATAAGCTGATAGGACTCCAGAGATATGGTGCCTACATGTGGTGTTGAAACGGTGAGATAATAGTGCTCCCCTTCTGCTTTTGACGCCCAACTACAAGGAAGGTCTCTCCTTGATGAAGTTGATGTAGGAGGAGTTTGTTGTTGATTAGACTTTGGAGTTGATGGTCTCTCCTTCTCGAAGAGATAGGCTGGTAGATGCAGAGAATCTGACTCCTCCAAGACCCCAAGCGAATTGTTTTGCTGTAGAGGGTGATGTCTCCTCTTGCACGTGATTCTGTTGCAGGATGCCCTGAATGCGCTGGCAATGAGCTGATGATCACCTAGTGTGATGTGCTAAGCCTGCAGAGAGAAATGGTGATGACATGCAGAGGAAAGACTGGGCTTAAGGGTCCCAACGAATCCTTCTGGGGTTTTCCAGCTATTCCCCAGCTATAAAACGTGAACTTGCAAAGAGATGTTTTGTTGGTGTTGGATCACTGAATATAGAAGAACATGGTGAATGCCGGTAGTAGACCTGGATGGCCTACCCTGAAGAGATTAGGGTAGATAAATTTCACTACCGAAACCCTTGTTAGCTGAAGACGTTGTCTTCAACCCCAATTGTTGCTGTTCAAAAACTCAAAATCAACAATAATAATCATAGATCCCTTCTTTGGTCCAATAACCCTTCTTAAATAGATTAGCATGTACTTTTAGGGTTTGCATGTCACTTTTAGGGTTTACATGTCACTTTTGCATGCATGCAATTCTAATTTTATGTTGACTTTAAGCCTAAAGAAATAAGGCTTTCTTTATCATATTGATGACTTTAATACTGAATGAGTATCCCGTCTTGTTCTAAGTATCAAATGTCCTTGGTCAATTCCCTTTTATGCAGTACCCACTCGAACCTATGGGAATTAAGTAGGTTAGAGGTTGTTTTGGTGCTTGAGTAGAAGAGGACATTATAGGGTTGTTCTAAAGACCTCCATAATAGATAATCGTTTCCTTTCTTGTATCTCAATATTTGTGTTATCTTGTGCTAGTGATAAGTGTGATCTTTGACCTCGTAAAACCACATGTTTGATTTTTGTTGTGTTTATTGGCGGACACCAACTACCTCCCCACTTTATCCACAAACTCCTCTTTCTGAAGTTTGAGGTCATACCTAATGACATTTCCAAGGCCTTTTTCCTCCATATTCAGAGATTTCAATGCTAAAACCTCTGAATCACCCTTATTTAATGCACCCTTCTTATTCCCATGACATATGATAGAGCCCAAGCTTTCAATGTTAGAGATAGGACCCTTCCCATCCCCAGATACTCCATTCAAATCATCAATCCCCAGAAAATCATTGAATGCATAAATTCTAAAATTGCAAGCTCTCCACTTCCAATTGCAAGATACATTTGGATGTTGCAATTGAGACCCCAAGAATTAGAAAATCCACGCCAGTGTCTGATCTGTTGAGATTTATCCCCGCAGATGCAGAAGTTGGATCCTTTGACACAATAGTTATTTCATTGAGGAATTATCCACTCAGGCTTTTGTCTTGTGTATCCCCCTCCTTCGGTTTGGGTTTTTCCATAAAGCACATCGAAATATGGGTCTCTCTTGAGAGACTTCTTGACAAGAAAGTGACTAGAGATCTTCTTGGTTTTGGATAAGATGAAGAGGGTGCTGAAATTTATGAGCAATCGAGGAAGTCATTCATGAAACTACGAGATCAAATTTGGAATCCCAAAAAATATATTTCAGAGTTGTTTGATAACAGAGAAGATCATATGTCCATGGATCGTCGTTTTAGGGTCAACCGAATAGATGGATTGACAACCTTGTCGCTTGAGTTTGCCAATACAAGAATTCTGGAAATCATCTAGAATGTATAGTGCACCAAGGAAACGTTGGAGAAAACCAAGTTTTATAGAGAATTTACCAAACAACTACACAACACAGAAATGGTAGCACGAATAGAAGCTGTGCTAAGTGCAGACCTAATTTATTTAAATTTGCAAATGGTGCTCCATGGATTTCAAGCGATAGAGGAGTTCAAGATTGGTTGGATGCAGTTGGCTTTATTGATATTCGTATTGTTAAGAGTTAAGTTTCAATGCGTAAATGATATCTTGGTGTATGATCCAATACACTCCCAAGTGGAGCAAAAGGCCTTAAGTGCTCTCAACTGCACCCGTCTCTTTGTCGATGAAGAAGGCAACAAATAATGACAAACCCATGCTGTTTTTCATACCTCATTGCAACCCTTATCTCACTTATAATGTATTGAAGGCAAACTGGACTTCTACCAATTTCAAAAATATTATTATAATAGTTAACGTATTGATGTTATACCATACATCAATTCTTGGTCTTGTTGACCATCTAACCATCTAGGTGGGAAACCATGTACCACGTTCCTTGAATCTAAGAAAGATGTACTTGAAAAAGTTTTTCAAGCGAGGCAATTGTTTCTTTTTCTCCTCTCATCTTCTCTCCATGGAATTTTCGCATCCTTGCGGGGGATTTTGTAATGATATGTCAGCATGAGGGTCAATTTTTGTAAAACTTAGTTGCCTAAGACTTTATCACTAGGGAAGTCCTTTTATCGAGTGTTTTTTCTCTTGGCTAATTAAATTTTCTTTTTAGTGATTTAATTATTTGAGTTTTTTTCTCAAAAATTCCTCCAAAGTGGTGAAAGGCGTTCTAATGATTGAGTCCATGGGGTGATTAAAGTCTAGGAATGTTGTATATTACCATGCTAGACATTATCCAGAGTCTTGCGGAATTTCGTTAAGTTTTGCCTAGGATTTTTTCATTTTGGTAATTAAAAAATGTCCCTCAACATAAAAAAGTTGTAATGTAAAGAGGGATAAGTGGTGCCTAATGCCCATGAATAGGGGTATGGATACTCAAAATCAATGGCACGAGACCCCCCTACACCCTTGGACCAAGTTTGGAGTCAGACCATTGAGTTTTGATAAGGTTTTGAGCATATTTTCCTAAGTCAGTCAAGAAAATCAAGAAATTGGTCATTAATTACTATTAGAATGTCAAAATTTTGTAGAGTGACTAAAGTCACTTGGGGAGGGGAAATTATGTTTCCAAATGTTATATTATGTTCCTAAGGTGACATTAGAGGCAAAAAGGCCCCCCTATGCAAGTGTTTCTTAAGTTTGAAGTTGCCTTTCTAGGAAGTGTGCCCCCCTCTCCATGTTCGGGTACACAAGGTACTTCCAAAAGATTGAACACCTAGAGAAGCCACTCACACAGACAGATCACAGGGCAACACACCGATGTTTTCACGTGGTTTAAACCCTAGAAAGAGAAACACTCCACGGCCCCAGCCAGATAGCTACTTGAGGTAGTTTATTATGCAAAAGAAAGAAAGTTACAAATGAGCTTCTCATAATCGATCAACTAGCCAATGACCCTCCATGCTCTTTAAATAGATATCATGGACCAATTGGGTGTTAAGCCACATATCAAAGGTAGTTATGATTTAAGAGAAGATGAACTGTCATATCACTCTATGTCTAGAACATATCGTGATCGTCAGATTAGATACTTACAAATGCATACTAAAGAAACACACTTTTCCTAACGGATATATTATAACAAGTTGATCTTAACTAACTCCTAAGTGTCTAAATATCCTAACACTCTATGTGCCCTTCCCTCACCCATGTGACAAGTGGAAAACATGCATATGGGGTTCCCTATCACTCTTTTCCTATTTAAGGAGGCTTCCCCTCCTCATTTGGGTTACAATCCCTCATTCTCTCTTGCTCTTGCTCCCATTTGCTCCCATTTTGGGCCATTGTAATTTTCAGCTATTTGGCTTTGATAATAAAATTCTTTGGAGGAAATCTTGTGTCTTTGCTGCTCTATGCTGATTTGTTTCCATGCTCAATAGCTGCTCAAGTTTAGAAAGGTCAAAGAATCAAACTTATTTGCTTTGGTAAGATTTATGATATTTTTGCTATAGATTTTGTTAGTTTTCATTTTCGTAGTTAAGAACTTCATATTTTTCTTGGTTGAAGTTTATGATTTCTTGGCTCATCATATGAATCTCACCTTCTTTTTAGTTGCATAGCAAAGATGTCTCAAGTTGCAGGTTGCTTGAATTGGAGAGTGGGATTCCTCGGTTCTTCAAACTTTGAAGAGCAAAGGGCATTTTTCTCCATTTCTTATTTAAATTTCTGCATATTTTATTCATCTCATTAGCATTATAAATCTTGTTTAGCTACTTGTACTCTCAAATTCTTTGAAGCTAGTTACTTGATAAATTTTGTAGAAAATTTATATATATTTTTTCACTAACACTCGAAGTGCCCCAAAGTGATTTTGGACATTTTTACCACTGTTTTGCTTTCTAGTTTTTAGCAGGTTTGTGATAGAACAAGAAATTTTTTTGCCGAATTTTAGTCACAAAAAGATGCAAAGGCTATCCAAAAGGAAGGACTTCAAAGCCGCTGTCAAGAAGGGGTGAAACCCCAGTTTTCCTACTTCTTTACTCTCTTTTCTTTGGCCGAAATTTTTTTCATTGTAACAAGTTCAAGAGAGTCTCTTGTACTTGATTCTTTATTCATTTTTTAAAGTTGTGTTGGAAATGTTTTTTTTTCAGCCATCCCTTGCATGGAAAGGATGTTTGGCTTGTCCACCCTTGCAAGCAAAAGAAGAAGGGCGATGAATAGTTGCTTTACTTTAGTTTGTTTAATCAAGTTTGGTTTGTGCCCCTACCCTTTCCATTTGGAAAGTGGATTGAGTGGCTAGAATTAGCTTGTTTAACTCAGTATTATTGGAACTGGACGGGAACTGGTAAAACCGGCCGGTCTGACCGGTTCATAGGCCCAACCGGTTTGGTTAGGTGCCTGAACCGGAAAACCACTGTTTTTGCCCTGAACTGATTGTGAACTAGCCGGTTCCATACGGAACCGGACCAAAACCGCCGAACCGACCTGTTTTGGCCGGTTACGTACGGAATCGGCCGGTCTGTACTATGCTTATTTTTTTGTCTCTAGCGGCCATTTAGAGCCTCTTTTTTATGTATTTTGGTTCAAAACTTTAAAGATGTATTGCACTTGGTGCTATGTATTTGCACTCATTCTTGCTATATATATGTGAAGCTTTGGATTCATATGTATGCACATGATGTAAGATCCCACAAACAATTCTGAGCTAAATTTCTTTTAATTGTTTGGTTAAGGACTTAAGTCAAAAACTTAGTGGTCAATTTGCAAAATACTGTTGTAAGATTATGTTCCAAACAAACTGCGCTTATAAGATGAGACTTGGTTGGGAATTGATGTCAAACACTTCACCAATACCGCTGCCAAATCCCTGTTCAGTTACTTCACTGATCTGTTGCTGATAATTAGAGTTTCTTGGTTTAGTAGCTTCGTCAAACACTTTGGGAAATGGTCTGGATACTGTTTTTTCTTAAAGATCTTGAAGGTGTTTAATGCTGATTTATTATATCAGATTTCAAGTGGTTTTCACTTGACATATATCTTGACATATATACCAGACCAATACCATAAACAACCTTCAAATTTATGCAAAGGGAATATTATTAATGCCGATCAGACTCATAAAATCAGCAACATATAGCTTCAAGAGGTCTGAATTAACTACAAGATTTTGACTTGAGAATGTAAGCAACTTACAGGCCTTGGTATGGGCTTAAGACAACCCTTCTTATGCATAGGAAAGTTGTGGACCATCAACTAAGAAATATATATCAGTGTCAAAGAATATCCTTCTGTAGATGGCATGTTACTAGCAGACCAACTTTCCTCTTGTAGTGACTTCTTGTCTTGTCTAGAATGGAGTCTATGCTCACAAATGACAAATGGATACCTTCTTAATCATCCAACATTAACAACCACGGTAACCACACACTGTAACTTGGAAGGGGACATTACTCATGAATTTATATGTGTTTTTACAAAATATGCATATTTTATGTATTTTTGAGTCTACAGTTTTTTTCCCATTTTTTTCTGGTTCCAATCCAGTTTCTCGTCCGGTTCACATTTTGAGCTCTGTCGGTTCAATCGTCGGTCCGGTTCTGATAACATTGGTTTAACTTGCTTCAAATTTTTTATTGTGCCCACACCTTGCAAGTGAAGTGGCTCTGCCATCCTTGCAATTTCGTGGTGGCTAGTCTTGTTAAAATTCATTAATTCATATTTTTATCAGTTCAAGGTTAATAAACATTGCCCCGATCTCTGCCCCGTATTCACTCCCCTTGCTGGTTAGTTCGATCTTGGGCGATAGGAAAGGGCAAAGATTTGTGTTGGCTAGAATAATAGGCACTCAACATCTATCTTATAAGAATTGAGAAAAGAAAGGTTGACTCGTGGAGCTAGAGGGGTAGAAGCTGTTGGGAGCCTCGTGGCACTTATTGTCCTCCTGTTGAGCACTCAGTGATCTTTGGGATTGTTTTGTGGAGCTAGAAAGGAACCTTGTGGTTTGTTGAGCACCCAACAATCTCTCTCAAATCGAAAGAGATAAGTCTTTGCGGTAGATACATTAAATAGGCTGTGCTTTCCTTGTTTCAAGCATAATTCCCCTAAGCTAAAGTAAAATTAACTAAAATTTACAGGACCATTTGCAAAATATTGCTCTCAATCGTTTCTTTCTTGCATTTGCTTTCAAAGCATTTTCGGTTCAAGATATTTACTTTTTCAGAGCAGATTATTTTTCAAAGTTTACAATTTATTTCATGCAAGTTGAGTTATTTTAATGAGCAAGTTATTTCATTGAATGTTTTAAGGATTTGGGAAGCATTTCATTACAAGTTATTTGTTTATCTTGTGTTTTACATTGACAACCATTGTTTATTGTTTTAAAAGCGCAACAGTTAAGGCATTGGAATTATGAAATATATTTGTTACATTTCTTAACTTTGCTTTGATCACTTAAAAAGGGATTGTCTGCCATAAAATTGTTTCACATTGCATGATTGTATGTCATATATTTCTTATTTAAGTTTAATTGATTTGTAACTCCTAAAACAAAACTTTGAAAACTAAGTAAATAGAGACCACCCCCCATGACCTTTGGGAGTTGGGTCTAAACAGAGGAGTTAGGAATTGAGGCGACATTGGGTTCTAAACTCATAGTTGCCCCTCAAGAATACACCTAGTGGTTGGAAGACTTATCTGTGGCGAAGTGTGTTTTAGGCGGCAACAGGTCCATATTTGGATATTGAGGCCATTTGTTGGTGTACGAAACTTTGTTGCCAAAAACTTATATTGAAGAAACAAGTGTTGATGAAGACACTATAAGAAATTATCTTCAACAGTTGATTAGTGCCATGGACTTATGCCACAATGGATGAGTTATCACAAAAACCAAAAGCCTTAAAACATGCTCTTAAACAATAACATGAGTAACACTATCTTTGATTTAGGGACGAAGCATCTTAAGGAAGGTGACAATGTTATATACATAAATAATAGCTAAGAAAGAATAAATAAATAAATATCAACAAAAGTAATATAAGTTAGGACATAATAAATACTATTAATAATAAATAGACATAACCTTTTATGAAAAGGTATCAAGCACCCCTTTAAGTCTATTTATATGGGGCCTTCATTGTTAAATTCATATCTTATCATTTATCAATTATTTTCTTTATCTATAAATATTTATTTGCACAATTTATAAACTAGACGCTACATGCACTTGGCCACATGTTACCAACTAGGAAGGAGTTGAATAGTATCATTTGAGATTACATTTACATGCCGTGTATACAAATTGCTTGGATAAACATGTTGGGCAGGTTACTTTGAAGATGGCCTTCTACGTTGAGTACTTCTTGGAGTTAAGGGCACATAGACTCATTATCCGACCTTCGTACACACGTCGTCATTGGATGCATGCTCTTTGGAATTCCCCTATGCCAATTTAGAGTGGGTTCGCATAGACTTCGGGTTAAGGTGGGCCACTAGATTGATCAGTTTGATAGGATCTCTAACTATGCCATCTTCAAGAGGTTGAGACAAAGGAGTACTTCATTTTCCGCTGACCCATCTACTATGAGATCCAATGGTGGTTCTGTTACAATATATTACTAAATTGTGATTTTGGTCACATCACTTGTGAAATTTTTTTACTAGTGTCAAGCTTGCATAGCTAGATAGTTGGTTGGAAAAGTGGTACACTTGTCTTATTTCTTGGCGATATTGCTTCTTAGTGGTTGGGTTGTGGCATGGTGGTCGGTGAGGGGGTATGGTGTGATATATTTTCATGTCTTCATGGTGATTATTGGTGTAGTATCATGTGCCTAACTCCCTCTAATTGATGCTTAAAGGAATGGGTGACCAAGATAATAAAGCAAATAATTAACACTTGATTATTTAATAGAACATGAATCCATCAACTTAGGTCTCCCTACGTTTTGAAGTGTTATTAATTTTGCTTTTTAAGTATTGTATTAATTAAAGTGTTTTAACTTTTAAGCTTGGGTTTTCCAAAGTTTTAGTGTGATTGATGAAAGCCAACAAAGAAATAGAACTAATTTCATTAATTAACCAAAGTACTTGAGGTTTGCACTTAGGATTAATTTAAAATTCACTTAAAAGGGGGGCACTAGGCACAATTGAAGATTATTTCACGAAGATTAAGGTTGAGGGGTTCCTAGATGGAACACCCTATGGGGTATGAAGACTTCTCACACATGAGACACTTTATCATGATGAAACTATAGCTTAACTTGGACCTTAATGGAGAAATTTCATCCACTCACAAATGTTACATTTTTGGAGGGGCACCCAAATTTTCGTAGTAGTGATCTTTTGATAGAGTGAGTAGGGTTTTTCCATCTCAACAAACATAGATGCATGGTGGTTGTGGGATTTTGGAAAAGTGGTTATAATAGAAAATCCAATAAATATTGTGTAAGTTGGCAATTTCAAAATTGCCACCTTGAAACCCTTGTTGCATTTTGATCACTCGATTTGAGGAGCACCCCATTGTGGATGCTTGAGCGCTTTGATGATGTCGAGATAGTATTATTAATAAATAGTCACGCTGAAGAACATTGTAGCTTTTGAGGATGTTTGCTTGGCTTCTTTCACTTTTCTTGGAGGGGTGTATCCTTTGTCCTTGGGCCATTTGGAGGTGGTTGGTAATTAATTCCATTGTTTATTGATTGTTTAAACTTATTGATGGAGTTAGTTACTTGTAATGGGTGGATTTGACTAACTCCATTGTTTATTATTTGTTGAACTCTTCTCAAAGAGTTGGGTAGATGAGTATGATTATTGTATTATATCCCTTGGAGAAAGATTAAATCTAACCACTAGTTTCCTATTCTTAGAAAGATTTGTTGAGCAAATAGCGTGTTAGCTATTTTAGCTCTAGAGGCACTCCGCATGTTTTTGTCTTGTATGCGGAAGTGACCATGCACTAACTAGGCTACTTGACTTTGTGATGGTGTTTTATAAAGTTGTTTTAAAGTGACTCTTATGTAATGTGACTTTTTATAAAAGATCCCTTGTTTTATTTTTATAAAGTGACTTTATGAAATAAAGTGCACATATTTCATAAAGTGAAAAGTGACTTTATTAAAAATAAAATGCAACCAATTTTGGAGGGAAAGTATCTCAACTGTTGATCATGTAAAGGCAAGATTAAATCTTGGCCTTTGGATTTAAGGATTGGGGAAGGTGAAAAGTCACTTTCTAGTTATAAGAGAGAGCCTAGGGTAGTGTGCAAGATAAGGAAAACATTTTTCAAGAGTGAGCATTTGGTAAGTTTGATTTTCAAAGAGGGAGCAAATTTCTCAAGGAGAGGGCGCAAATCCCAAGAAGAGGCACACTTTCCAATAAACATTTTTTTTGGCTGGGCCGTAATGTACAGATTGTTGGGCCTTACTTTTCTTTCTGCACGATTTTCGAGGTGCTGTTTGCTGGACACAAATCGAGATGGAGGCCGTACATGCTGTATGCATCATAGTGGAAAAAATCGCCAAAAAATCGGCGCTGTCCCGAAAAATCGTGATTTTTTTTGGCCCGAAAAATTGTGATTTTTCAAGAAATCAGACATCAGCAAAAAATCGGCAAAAAACTGGGAAAGATTGGGAAAAATCGGGAAAAATCGACAAATAGGGGAAAAAATCGGTAAGCAAATGTCGACCCTATTAAAGTATAAAATTTGCATTTTTTAATGCTTGCCGTGGTTTGCTGATTTTTTCGCTAATGTTGCCGAGAAGATGTTTTCTGGATCCTCGCTGATTTTTTGCTGATGCCAATTTTTTCCACTATGGTATGGATTTGCTGGGCACACAAATCGAGGAGCTGGGCACAAATTTTGAGGAGCTGCTGCTATGGTGGAGGCCGTACAAGCTATACAACTATTTGGGCACATTTTTCGAGGTGCTACACAAATTTCAAGGTGTTGGTACAATCATTTATTGCTGGCTAAATGTTGCTGTAAATTAATATTTTTTGCTTGAAAATGCTGAAATAAAATACTCTTGGACTGGTTTCCCAGAGGGGTTTTTTCTAGGGTCATTAACCAAAATTCTGCTGTTTAAATGGTTAATTGGTCTGCTGTTAAAACAGGCTTAGTTTCAGTGTTTCAGCTTCATGGTTGTTGGTTTAAATGCATGTGAACTATTTTTTATTAATGATAGTTTAAGACTGAAATCTGGGTTAAGCTAACTATTTGACAAAATGTCTGAATGATTGAGGTCCGATATTTTGTCAATTTTTTACATGGTATCAGATTTGAGGCTCTGCGTTAATAGCTGATTGTGGGTGCAGCGGTATTGCTGAGTTGTTGGGCAAGTGTTATTGCTGATTTTTTTAACAACTTGTATATTGGAAGACCTTATCTGCATTTGATTTGCAGGTGGTGGGAAAAGAGTGAAACTCTTGTTCTTTTGGTGGATTGTTTTTATTCTCTGAGATGTCTACCAGTTTGAGATTGGATGGGGCTAGAAACTTTGTTCCTTGGAAGGTGAGAATAGTGCTCATATTGCAAGAGAATGAGCTATGGGATGAGGTAGTGAACCATACTACAACTAATCCCATTTAGATTCTTGCTGATGCTATTCCATTGGTTTCCTTCAATAAGAAAGACAAAGGCGAAGAGGATCATCCTTGATGTTGTCAAGGATCATGTTATTCCGCACATTACGAGTAAGACTTGTTCTTATCTTATGTGGGAGTCCTTGACCAATCTGTACCAAAGCTCCAATATGAACCAGAAGATGGTGCTTAGGGAGAAGCTGAAAAGAATCAAAATGACCAAAGATGAGAGTGTCACTTCTTACCTTATGAAGATCACACAAGTGAGGGATGAGCTTGCAACTGTTGGGGAGACTGTTTTGGGGAATGAACTTGTGTGGACAACCATAAATGGCGTGGCCAAGCCATGGGGTGTTTTTGTGGAAGCTATTATTGCCAAGGAGAACATGCCTTCCTGGGATTGTCTCTGGGATGACTTTGTGCTGGAGGAGAATCGAAGGGGGTTGGTGCAAGATAGTTCGTCAAGCCGTAAGGAGGAAAAAGGAAATGTTGCTCTTTCTCCTAAGAGCAAGAAGAAGTCCAAGAAGGACTTGAGCAAAGTTCGGTGTTTTGCTTGTAGCCAGTATGGCCACCTTGCTTCTCAGTGTCATGAGAAGAAGAAGAAGAAGAATAAGAAGAAGAAGGACGAGGATATGATTGTTGCAGCTTCAGCAGAGGTAGAGGACTTTATGAGAAGATTTGAGAAGGAGTTCTCATTGTTCTCCCTTATTTCTAGTGTTGGGAGCAATGGAGTTGTTCAGAATGGTAGATGATATATTGACAGTGGAGCCTCTCGTCACATGACTGGAATATGGCATATATTTCGTATCTTTTCTGAGACTGGTCCTGACCGGTTTGTTCAGTCATAAGGGGAACATGCACATGCAGTGCAAGGAGTTGGAAATGTCAGATTTCGGTTTTGTCATGGAGGATACATTGATCAGGATGGGGTCCTCTTTGTTCTAGGGATGAGGGTTAATTTTCCCTCGGTCTCAGCCTTGGAGGATGCAGGGTATTCGACATTGTTTTTGAGGGGACATGTGTACATATTTCTAGATAGAGATGATCTGTGACATGTTTATTTATACTCGGAGAAAGCGAGATTGATTGATCCACAGTTGATTGGTGATCAGTTCGATGAGCTGTACAAGTTCAGTGCACAACCCACGGTTGATGAGTCGGTCAAGGAGCAAGAGGTTCCTGAGGCTGTAGTGGTGCTAAGGTTACAGTCTCGAGTTCCAATGGAAGAGAGGGAGTCTCTTCTGACTATTGGCAGGAGGCTTAGCCAATATGAGCGGACTGTTGCTGCCTTTCACACACCTGGGTCACGTGGCAGAAATCTTCAAGCCACTCGGTGTGTCCTTGGGGGCAAGTCTCGAGTCAAGGCTGTCACCTTGTTCTTGACTCCTCCGTTTAGGCTCAACTCCTAACGAAGCCAAGGGGGGTAGACCCTATTATGTTACTAAGGATAATTACTTAGTGTGGTGATGTTAAACTGAATGAGTTACTTTAGGAGTTTGAAATTTAACTATAGACAATCAAAGATGACAAGATACAAAAATGAACACACGAAAGCACAATGCTAAGACACAATATATATATAAAGCAAGAAAATAACCAGTGCCTTAGAATGGAGTCAAAAAATAGAATCAATATACTTGCATGTGCTTGGAGTGAATGTTTTGCGATTGCCTCTTGGTACATTTTAAGTTAAATTTGAAGTGTGAGTTGATTAAAATTAGGCGAAGGGGTGGACTCCAGATATACCCGAGAGTACTTGGAGTATGTCCAAAACTAAACCTTTACGGCTACCCGCAAGGAATATGTGGGCTGAATGGAGTCTCTGGGGCTATTGTTCATAACGCACCCGTTAGGGTGTGACAGAGATCGACGCCCCGAGGTCACTTTTCAGAAGTTCCCGCTTCCTTTGGGTATTTTTCCACCGTGATGGTTTGATCTAGGTGTTGGATTTTCACCTGTTGGTTTGTTAATTTGGGAGAGTGAGTCCTAATTATACTAGTCACTCAAGTGCTTTTGATACAGCTTGACTGATTGGACGAACTGCAGCCAAGTGCAGAGCATACACACCGGAGTCTTGTCAATTTTAGTAAATTTTACAATGGGTGTTCTTGATTAAAAGAAAACCCTCCAGGAACCTCTTTCGATCCAAGTGGATCTCAATTGGGGAATCAAGGAGGGGTTAATTTTATAATAGCTGAAAAACAAATGACAGAAAAGAAAACAGATACACAATTCCGGTTTTCTAATTAGTCCTACCACGAATCTCTTTCTCCTTTCGGGTCAATCGGGAAGTCGTGAGGTAAGTATTAAGATTACTTTGAAATATAAAATATGGAATATGAAATTGTTAATGAAATAAAGTATACTACCCTGCAGATTAGATCAATGCTAGTTTGAAAAGGGATGAGCAAAAAGCAACAAAAAGGACACCGATGCAAATCCCCCCAGGGGGGATGGGGAATGGGCTCGAAAGAGCCTATTCAAAAAATATTTTTATTAACAACGGTTACAATATCAGAGAACTGATATAATTCCTCTTGATCTTTATACGGATTGAAATCAAGAGCTTACAAAGTGCAAAAAATAAAGGTTTTAGTCAAATGGGAGACCCCTGGGGGGATTTGAACGCTCCTGAGGCCACTTCCGAACAACAGCTTCCTTTCTCTTCTGTCAAACCTGCTAAAAACCAGCAAGCATATTAGACTGAAATATGCCCAAAAGCACTCTGAAAACACCTTTGGGTCAGCTCACTTTTAACCAAAAAAAGGTAAGCTGAAAACTAGTTAAAAGGGTAAAACAGGAACCAAAGAAAGCAGGCTTTCCTTGGGATCTTGGCTTGCCTTTTGGGCAGCCAATAAGATGTGCACTTTTATTGCAGAATATGAAATTTTAACATACAGCAAAGGAAACTACCTTAACAGCAAGCTATGAATTTTCATTAAAATGCTTGCGAAAATATGGTAATTTTAGCTAGATCTCTTAAAATGTAACTTTATATGCAAAACAAAACTAAAATCTAGACTTAGGAAGGGATCTTACTAACTAGATCTATGTAGAATTTTCTAAATGAGACAGATCTGAGCAATAAGAAACCTTAATAGTAACCAGTTTGAAGAAAATTTAAGATTTTTAAAGGAGGAAAAGGGGAAGAGAAGTGCTTGTTGTTGAAGCAGATCTGCAAAGGAAACTTGGTAGTGAAGCACCGAGGGGCACGATCTTAGCAATCTCTGTTGGAAAACCAATGAAATCAAACCTGAACCATAGATCTTCCAGTCACGACAAACCTGTAAGCTACAAAACAAATCCTGCAAACATAACCATTAAATCTGAAGATACATATGAGAAGTAGATGATACAGCATGCAAATAATCTTATTTAGCATATAGGTATTAGCTCATTCAAACATATGTAGCAAAATAGAAGTAAGTAAGCTTACTTACAATGATCTATCCCTATGATTTCAATAACCATTCAGGCAAACAACAGTTAAGTGCACAAAATTGAAAAAATAGCAATTTCACCTCGAATGCAGCATGATAATGATAATCCACACATGAAAGGTACTCCACAATTGAGCCTCCAAAGCTTCTCTTTATTTCAACAAATGATGATCAATACACAGTTACAATGGCAAGCCCTTCAATCCAGCTTTAACTAGCTTGGAAGAGGCTGCTGTGCTTGGATATATACAAAAACCAGGAGATCTAGCCCAGGGGGGCGCAAATCCCAAGGAGATAGACCAAATATGCTGCTGGAGAGTCCATCAATGCTCGATCTGTGTCTAACTGAGCCAGATCTGAGTCTCATTGAGTGCAATTGTCAATCGGAGAGT
>LPNX010268370.1:47138-69864 GCA_001517045.1 Pseudotsuga menziesii | reverse complement strand
TACTTCCAAAGGTCTTCTGAAGTCCGAACAAGTTATCCTTGTCCGGTTCACCAGGCTCACTTGATAAAAAACCACTAAGTACAACTTAGGTGGTAACACGGACCAATGCTCAAGATTGGAGAATGGATTCTCTTAGGAACTCAGGGTTTAGGGTGGTTGCCAGGAGTTTATCTTCATATTCGAGTTCAGTGCAGGTAGTAGCGTTAGTTCTAGGTTCAAAGGGAGCTCCTACTGCGAACAGTGTGATGGATTTAAGGATGTGACCTGATGATGATGATGGCAGTGAGTACCTCCCTCGTTAAGAGGAAGTGTTAGCTATTTTAGCTCTAGAGGCACTCCACATGTTTTTGTCTTGTATGTGGAAGTGACCATGCACTAGCTAGGCTACTTGACTTTGTAATGGTGTTTTATCAAGTTGTTTTAAAGTGACTCTTATGTAATGTGACTTTTTATAAAAGTCCCTTGTTTTATTTTTATAAAGCGACTTTATGAAATAAAGTGCACGTATTTCATAAAGTGAAAAGTGACTTTATTAAAAATCAAATGTAACCGGTTTTAGAGGGAAAGTATCTCAATCGTTGATGATGTAAAGACAAGATTAAATCTTGGCCTTTGGATTTAGGGATTGGGGAAGGTGAAAAGTCACTTTTTAGTTATAAGAGAGAGAGCCTAGGGTAGTGTGCAAGACAAGGAAAACATTTTCCAAGAGTGAGCATTTAGCAAGTTTGACTTTTAGTGAGGGAGCAAATTTCTCAAGGAGAGGGCACAAATCCCGAGGAGAGGCACGCTTCCCAAGAAGCATTTTTTTTCTTCTGCTGGGGCGTACTGTACGGATTGCTGGGCTGTACTTTTCTGTCTGCACGATTTTCTAGGTGCTGTTTGCTGCACACAAATCGAGGTGGAGGCGGCACAAGGCTGTATGGATTTGCTGGGCACACAAATCGAGGAGCTGGGCATGAATTTTGAGGAGGTTCTGCTGCGGTGGAGGCCATACAGGCTGTACTGCTGTTTGGGCACATTTTTCGAGGTGCTGCACGGATTTCGAGGTGCTGGTAGTCATTTATTGTTGGTTAAATGCTGCTGTAAATTAATAATTTTTGCCTGAAAATGCTGAAATAAAATACTCTTGGACTGGTTTCCCTAGAGGGGGTTTTTCCATGGTCATATTGACCAAAATTCTGTTGTTTATATGGTTTATCGGTATGCTGTTATATGTCCTTTTTCGCTGCAAAACAGACTTAGTTTCAGTGTTTTAGCTTCATGGTTGTTGGTTTAAATGCATCTGAATTATTTTTTATTAATGACAGTTTAAGACTGAAATCTGGGTTAAGCTAAGTGCTTGACAAAATGTCTGAATGCCCGATCTGATTTTTTGTCAATTTTCTACATAGTGGATCTAGAAATGTAATTTATTATTCAATTGTACAAGCAAGTTGAGTTGAAACCTATATAAGAGTTTGCTCACTTCACTTGAGAGGAGGATGGTTTTGGGAGTGAGGCTCTTTGTCTATTATAAATATATTGGTGTTTGAGGAGCATAATGAATATTAAGCCATGGAGCCTTGATGATGAAATTTGTCATGAGTAGTTGTTATTGTGGTGGGTGTGAACTTGAAGCATTCTTGTTGGTAATTATTCTCATTTGAATTTGTTAAGTATGAAATGTCCTTCCTCTTACATCTCATGAATGTAATTAAGATATTTCCTTGTTATTGTAATAAATAATCGCATTATGTAATTGAATGACTCTCATGCAACCACTTGATCAATGCCATTGATGTTTCAGTAAGAAGATTGGACTATGCAATCATATGTCCCTCTTCCATTTTTTTAAGGTCATCAATCTTTCTTTTGTATTTATGACCCCATGTGCCCAATGGATTCTAGGCACTAGCCCTTTTCTATGCCATCACTCACTCTTTATTCATATCTAAAGACTAAACCTTATTTGTTTTGCTGAAGTACCTTTCTCCCTTGAGTATTCACTCCTAGCCTTTAGCTATCATAGTAGTAGGGAATCCCCCCTTGTGATTGAGGAGAATTAACATTAAATAATAGAAGAGGGCGCTGAGGTGATAGTGGACCCCTATTAGTTCAACCCCTAGTTTCACACTTGTGCTTTAGGACTTTATCACAAAGGGGGCTGAATTTTTATTGTAATAGGTGCCATTGTCTATTCAGATAGCTACTACTAGAGACTCTCTTTAGTTTCTTTAAATACCTTTACCAGCTATATGCTTGGACTTATATATGCAAGGGGCCCTTAGGCTCCTCTCTCATAACATCCAATCACATCCTAGATCAACTTCTATTAAGAGGATCACTTCCTTTTTATGATGCTCCCATTTTGTGAGGGGCACCAAGAGACAAATTGATAACAGCCTGACTTTCGACTCTAGATTAGTGTGGACCTAAAGGACCAACCCTACTTCCCATAGACCTCAGCCTCATTGCTATTCCAAATTCCATATACACAGTTGGATGAGATCATCTGGGCCTTAGCGATGGGCCACCTCCTCTAGCCAACAACACAACTCACGTTCTGGCTCTCCAACACTTCCTCCGCACAACCCTTTATCTTGAGCTTTCTCCATTCGACCTTGGATGTTAGAAGAGATGGATCTAGTGAACCATGATATTCTCATATTAATACTTGTATTTGAATCTTGTATCCATATGTATTGTACATCTTTTTCCCAGACTAGCTTATTGTTTTCTGAGCTTAGTTTTTCAGCACTTAGATTAGATCCATACCTTTGTTTTTGGATCTTGCCTTTTAGGGAGTCGTTTTAGTAGTCCCACTTTATGTTGACATCATTTTAGCCAACAATCCCTTTGACATACTTTAGTGGTCATTTGTTGGAGATTAGTAAAATTTTCTTATCTTATCTTGTGTTTAATTCTTTGTATATGTAAGCAAAAGAAATATCATCGAAATGTAAATATAATTGTGGAAATATAATTATGTCAATAAAAGTGGGTTGATTGAATTAAAGAAACATGATTTATAACTAGGCTAATCTTAATACACTAGTAGTAATAATTCATTTGTGGTGGCCTATCAGAGGAAACTAGACTGACGAAGTGCAAGAGTATTCCATTACTACAAATATGAAAATGTAAAGCCTTATTTCACATAATTTCACCATCACTTTTTCTTTAATATATTTCTCACCATTTCTTTATACTTCAATCTCCCAATTTCATACAAATCATGAAATGAGAAATGTTTTCAATGGATAACTTTGAATGACCTTTGTGATTGCATAAGGGTCCATTGTGAAGATCTAAGCATTGACGTAGATAGAATTTTACTTTAGTATCTACAAAAATTTATAATACTCGAGCTCCTTTAATCCACTTTATGTTGACATCATTTTAGCCAACAATCCCTTTGACGTACTTTAGTGGTCATTTGTTGGAGATTAGTAAAATTTTCTTATCTTATCTTGTGTTTAATTCTTTATATATGTAAGCAAAAGAAATATCATCGAAATGTAAATATAATTGTGGAAATATAATTATGTCAATAAAATTGGTTGATTGAATTAAAGAAACATGATTTATCACTAGGCTAATCTTAATACACTAGTAGTAATAATTCACTTGTGGTGGTCTATCAGAGGAAACTAGAATGACGAAGTTCAAGAGTATTCCATTACTACAAATATGAAAATGTAAAGCCTTATTTCACATAATTTCACCATCACTTTTTCTTTATATATTCGTCACCATTTCTTTATACTTCAATCTCCCAATTTCATACAAATCGTGAAATGAGAAATGTTTTCAATGGATAACTTTGAATGACCTTTGTGATTGCATAAGGGTCCATTGTGAAGATCTAAGCATTGACGTAGATAGAATTTTATTCTAGTATCTACAAAAAATTATAATATTTGAGCTCCTTTAATCCTTTTCAAGGATGTATTTTAAGAGCTGTATTACTATTGCAACTATGGTAATGTGGTATCCCTTCATATTTGTTTTTTTATTTTGTAAAAAGCATTAAACATCCTCTTTCGTATAAAAAAGGATATCATTCTCTTTAAGAAAGAAGACTGTTTACTTAAATGCATCATAATAAGCCCTATTTTTTGTCTTCGAATACATGATCATATACTAAATCGACTCCAACTTCATTGATCATTTCTTATTAATTACCAATGTGAGCTAGCATTAAACATCCTCTTTCGTATAAAAAAGGATATCATTCTCTTTAAGAAAGAAGACTGTTTACTTAAATGCATCATAATAAGCCCTATTTTTTGTCTTAGAATACATGATCATATACTAAATCGACTCCAACTTCATTGATCATTTCTTATTAATTACCAATGTGAGCTATTGTGAGGAATCTTGTATATTATTGATGTAAGCTCGTATAGTAGTATTGACGCTAAGCTTGTTATGTATAGTATTGATTGTATTTGGGCAAGCTTGTCAAGACAAACCTCAAAGCTATAGTTGTTTACTAGTGGGTTAGATAGCTATGAATATCCTTAGTCATTTATGTTAAATCCTAAAGGAGTGATGATAGATATGACTGTTGGTGGAGCCAAAAATTACTGTGATAAGACCATTTGAGTTTTTATCTTACGAAGAATGGACATGAGCAGCAATTGGCACTGAACATGTGAGTTGCGGTTGCTAAGGAGGCTTGTTGATAGCCATACTATGTCCCCTCAATTGAGGTAGCTAGTGGGATGGATGGTTCACCAATTTGCTACAAATGATTCACAATTTGTCCTATATATTCCTTTTTCTGGATAGATTCTCGTCTTTCTTAATGCTATCTTTGGATAAGGAAAGCATAGGACACAACTTCGAAGCTTTTAGGTCATTTTTAAAATTCAGTGTCCTAGTCCTTAATATGCAATTTTTTAGTTCTCTTTTATGTGGAAGAAAGAGTTTAATAGTAATATTTAACACTTGATCGATGCTGAAGATCATTTATGGTTAATCGATCTCAGTTGTTTACTTTTTAAGGAATTGACTATTTTGGAGTTTGCCTGATTTATATTCTTAAGCAAAAACTAGTACTCAAGAGTTTTACCTCACAAATAATGACATATTAGCAGCAAGACTCTCTTAATTCTTTTTGTTTAATGATTATCTCATTATATAAGATAATTGTGATGGAATTATTCTATTAACATAATTTAGATATAGTTTGTTGTTTTGTGAAATGAAACTTGTGTTTTGTTAAGACATTAGATTCTTTTCATGAATAGGGTTCATTACTACAAAGAACGAGTTGTTAGAATAATTTGCATTACGGTGTTAGATATATACAGTTGGCATTTGACATTGTTTTCTTATTGAATTTATTTTTATTTATTTCTCTATTTGCAATAATTTGCTATATTATAATTTTGATGAAAATCCTTATTGTTTGTAGATGGAGGGATTCACTTTGCCATCCTCTCAACCTACATGTATTTTGAAGGACAAAGATATTATTAGGTAATTTTTTTTCTTTGAATAAATTACTGGTAACTTTAAATGAAAGTTTTGTATTTTTTTTCTAAGCACTTCGACAAATGTTATAAATGTTTTGAAGACAATGTTTTTNATATATATATATATATATATATATATATATATATATATATATATATATGGGTCCAAAAGATATCAAGGGAGGTCTCATTTCTAATGTACAATTTCTTTGAGCACAACTTAGAAATGCAAATTTCAGTATTGTAAATGCAAGGTCATTTTTGAAGTTGCTTATCTAGAATAATCCCACATTTGTGAGACAAAGGTGGTTGAGGCATTGCCCACACCAAAATCTTTGCCAATTTGAAATTGGTTTTGGGGTATTACAAGCTAGGTCATGCATAAAAACATCGTCTTGCCCTTTAGCAAACTTCAGCACTCTGGTACTAACATTGCTGGCAGTATTGGGATCATGTCCTTTGGGTTCTCTCTCTTCTGTAGCCGCTTCCATATCGATTATTGTAAGCTATTACTCTAGTGGCATATCCGAAATGCTAGTTTTTCTTTTGACATTAATAATTACTCTACTCTTATATATAGCAATGTTTACGTGAAATTTATTGTTCACTGTGAGTAGCATTTGGTGTGAAACTAAGTGAAAGCTGTTGCTTGTGTCATTTTGACTCTTCTTTATTTCTTACATGTCTTGACATCTCTTTAATTCTTTTTTTCTGAACCCTTGGAGAATGGAGAAAGAAAAATTGTATTCACTATATATTGTGCATGAGTGTACTTGTGCTTTTTTGGGTAATATTTTTAATGTTTCGTAATGAATTCATTTTTAGTTGCTTTAACCAAGAAATTAGGCTTAGGAACTTTAACTAATTACAATTAGACAAGGAAATTATTAACATAAGATATAAGAAATTGATGTCATATCCTTAAATGTGTTAAGTGTTAGTGATTGCATATACCATGATAGCAGAAAAATGTGCACCGACAAATAAGAGAGCGAGCCATTTGAATAGAATAGTACATTTTCCCAAAACACATATAGTGAGTGACTGTTAGTATTCCCATAATTTGAAACTAATTTAATGTTTAAGCTAAGGTTTTAATAAACTGACTTTATTGCAATGTGTACTTTCTAAGCAAACTATCTAGAGTATTAGTGTCGTGAACAAACCGGATTCATGCAATAACCCAATTCCATTATGCAATCACTGGTTCTAGATTAGTGTCATGAACAAACCAGATTCATGCAATAACCCAATTTCAACATGCAATTACTGGTTTAAGAAAGTAGAACAGATATTTCAGAAAGTGAAATAATCAGATAAGAGAGTAATTGATAAGATAAATGATGGATGATTGATAAAAGAATTGAAGACGTGTTATTAATACACGTTTAGGATGCCTTTGACGATTGGCCTACGTGTTATTAAACCCACTTACAATTAATGAGGTATCTTTTTTTTGGTCCAATAAATGCATCTTTTTACACTTAGGTAGTATAAAATATGAATTTTGAATGACTAGGGTGATACACAACATACCTCTCTTTTAATGCTTCCACAATGCAAGATATAAAGCTTGCTGCAAAAATTGCATCCGGCATGGTTGATACCAAGTCATTGAATATCATCAATTGATTCATTCGTTGGCTTGGAGTCGACGATGGCCAAGAAATTTAATTCACCTACCATGAATGCAATACTTATTTTTCCTTCAATAAATGTTCTTTTTTTACACCTTGGTAGTATAATATATGAATGTTGAAGGGCCAGGCCTATACACCACATGCCTCTCTTTAATGTTGCCATGACACAAGAGTAAAGCTGGCCGCGAAATTTGTCCCTCATTGTGTTGTTGTAATTGTAACTTTGGAAGACATTGTTGTATATTATCATTGTATATTGTTGTAACCCCGTCGGAGATGTTTTCCCTCTGTTTGGGATGTCATTATTCTATATTGTCATTGAGGTAAAACCTCCGTTGTAAGTTGGGGCAGTAGTCACCAAGATTAATATAATAAAATGTCTTTTTGAGTCTCCCTAGGTGAAGAGGTTGACCCAGTCAGGTTTTAGATCAGTCTCTTGATGTGAATAAATAGGGGGGAGGCGCCCTCCCTCATTTATACACACACACTGTCTCATGTGCGCATTAGGAGAGAGAGGACAAGTTCGCTAGAGGAGAAAGAGAGAGAGTTGCAGAAGACATCTTATTCTTGGGTTTTTCCATCTTATGATATTGTATTAGTGACGAAACTATTCTAAGGAAGTTTGTGGGGTTTTCTCCTTTATGGTTTCCCCGAGGAAAATCTTTGTGTCTTGTGCATCTTATGTATTTTGCTGTGTTTATTATTCTTTCAAATAAAGATCCTAATCAATTTGAATTAAAGTAGAAAAACAAACATGGTATCAGAGCTTCTCTGAAAGAAGGCACTGTGCAGCAGCGGAAACTAGGGCTTCTTAGTTCAAGGTCTTTTCTCCACATATCATCAAAAAAAGAGGGCTAGGTTAACTTGCCCTAAGAGAGCACATATTTTGGTGGAAACATAATCAAATTTGAAGAAGTTTCATTATTTTGACTAGGGGACACTCTGGGAAGAAACTAGGACATCATGTTTTGGAGGCTTCCCACCACAGTTTTTAGAAAAGAAGCTCACTCAGCAACTTGCCTCAATGAGGCACATCTTTCTATCCATCCAGAATTCCAAAACACCAAGTTGGAAAATTAGGGTTTCTCTGACAAACCCTAGGTCAGCTAAGTCCAGAACCAGGTTGAGCATCTCAAATTGGTAAGATCTAAATCTCTGCTATTTCCATTTGAGGTTCTCATTTCAAAATGACTCATCCCACCCAACTTGATGATAAGCTTGGGGGAGTTGATAACTTCCGAGCATGGAAGTATAGGATCGCCCTGATCCTTGAAGAAAATGATTTGGATAAGTATATTAGTAAGGAAGTTCTAGAGCTAGAGGGAGATGAGGCTAAGGATATCCATAAGAAAAACTTGATCCAGGCCAAGAGAATCATTGCAAATTCTATTAAGGATCATCTCATTCCTCATGTATCATCTTTGAAGACACCTAAGGAAGTGTTCGATGCTTTGATGAAGCTGTTCGAAGGAAAGAACATCAATCAGAAGATGACATTGAGGAACCAACTGAAGAATGTGAAGATACAAAACTCAGAGACCATGCAATCCTACTTCACAAGGGTTGCTCAAATCAAGGAACAACTTGAAGCAGTCGAAGAGAAGGTAGAAGAAGGGGAGATTGTTATGATCACGTTGAATGGTCTCCTAAGATTATGGGATTCATTCATTCAAGGAATATGTGCCAGAAGAAGGAATAAGGGATTCATTCATTCAAGGAATGCACAAAAGAAGAAGCTCGACTTATAACAAAAGAAGAGAAGATGGGAGCAACTGAAGATCAAGCTCTCACAGTTCACACCAGAAGAAGTCATAGAAAGGAGGATCATCATCACAACAAAAGGGAGGAACCTCATCACAAAAGACAAGAAATTCATAAGAGATCTATCCAGTATTAGATGTTACACATGTGTGATGAGAAGGGACACTACTCTAGAGATTGTCCCAGAAACAAAGGCTCCTCCAACAAGAAGTCGAACAAGAATAGACATCATGCTCACACCGCTGGAGATGATGAACCAACAACGTAAAACTTTAGAGAAGAAAGAGTTGATTCTTCAAGTAATGATGAATATGACCTAATCTCAGCACTCACAGGCACTATCTCACATGGAAGCAATGATTGGCTTGTAGATAGTGGGGCACCCAAACATATGATAGGATACAAAGAATCATTCGTCAATCTATTTGAGCATGAGTCACTTCACGAGGTGAAACTTGGGGATGATTATCAATACACCATAAGAGGAAGTAGAGAAGCTTCCTACAAGCTAGATTTCGGGAAATCCTTAAAGATGAAAGATGTGCTATATGTTCCAGGATTGAAGAAGAATCTTCTCTCCATCTCTGCTCTAGATGCAAAGGGAATAAGGGTTGCATTTGTTGCTGGCCAAGTCCTAATGTGGCTAAAAGGAAAGACAATAGATGATGCAACAATAATTGGAGACCAAGAGGGAGGCTTGTACCAGTTGAAGGGACAACTTGAATAAGCATTGGTTCATGACTCAATAGAACCAAGTGAACTATGGCATAAAAGATTTGCACATGTGCACTATAGAGCACTACCTATTGCAGGCAAAGCAGTTTCAGGATATCCAAAAATCCAGACAAAACATGAAGGTATTTGCAAGCGATGTGCTCAAGGAAAGAACGTAAAGAAGACATTTCCCAGCAATGAAAGCAAAGCAGAAGGAATAATGGAGATAGTCCACTTAGATGTCTACGAACCCATGTCATCCATCTCACTGAGTGGGTATGTATACTATGTTTCCTTTATAGATGATTTCTCTCGTAAGACTTGGATATATTTCTTGAAAGGGAAAAATGAAGTATTCAGCAAGTTCAAGGAATTCAAAGCCTTGTTCGAAAATCACACTGAGTGGAAGATCAAGACTCTATGGTTAGATAATGGCGGATAATTCATTTCAGAAGAATTCAAGGAACTTTGCAGAGAATCCGGGATTAAGAGGCAGTTGAGCACTCCATACAATCCTCAACAGAATGGTGTTGCAGAACAAAAGAACATAACAATAATGGAAGTAGCAGAAGTAATGCTACAAGACCAGGATCTTCCGATGCACTTATGGGCAGAATCAACAAGGACAACTATGTATGTACAAAACCGAACTCCTCATCGAGTGCTAGACAACAAGACTCCAGAAGAGGCTTTTTTCAGGTGAGAAACCAGAAGTCAGCCATCTCGGGATATTCGGCTGCTTAGTGTACATACACATCCCAAAGGAAAAGAGGACCAAGCTCGATTGTTCAAGAAGGAAGGGATTATTCGTAGGATACAACGACACTTCAAAGGCCTACCGAATATACTTCCCAGGTTTTAAGAAGATCGACATCAGCAGAGACGTAATATTTGACAAAGACTCGACATATTCCAGATCCAGAAAACTACCTATTGAAGAGGTCGAAGAACCCAAAACAACCAAAGTTAGAGACACTGAAGAAGCAACTTTAGAAGACCATGAAGGCCACGACATGACGGAACCACAAGAACCTATAGAACCACTTCACGAGAAGATTTCCCACAGAAGAAAACCTACATGGGCACGAGAGCTAATACAAGTTGCAGAAAGGTATGGCGCTCCATATGGGATGCACAAAGAAAGGAAAAGACCTAGACCATACAACAACTATGTGGCCTGCTATGTGACATCATTAACAAAGAACCTTCCAACTACAAAGAGGCTGCAAAAAAGAAAGAATGGAAGGATGCCATGATTGAGGAGTACTAGTCGATTATGAAGAATGATGTTTGGGAGATAGTTTCGAGATCGGAAGGAAAGTCTGTTGTGACTTCAAAGTGGATCTACAAGATCAAGCATGCTGCAGACCGTAGCATTGAAAAAAACAAGGAAAAGTTCGTGCCGTGTGGCTTCTCCCAGAAAGAAGGCATAGACTATGAGGAGACATTTGCACCTGTAGCGAGACACTTCCATCAGATCTATACTTGCATTGGTTGTTGTAATGAAATGGAAGGTACATTAGATGGACGTCAAGACAACATTCTTGAATGGTGTAGTTGAAGAGGAAGTGTATGTGGAGTAGCCACTAGGATTTGAGACACATGATAGGCAGACTCGTGTGCAAATTAAAAAAAGCTTTGTACGGATTGAAATAGGCACCCAAAACATGGTACAACAGGATAGACAGGTTCTTGATGAGCTTAGGCTTTACCAAGAGTAAAGCGGATTCCGACCTTTACTTCAAGGTTGAAGGCGGAAGACCAGTGATACTCCTGCTATAAGTTGATGACTTGTTTCTGACAGGAGAGGACAAACTCATTGTAGATGCAAAGAGGAGACTTGTCTCTGAGTTCGAAATGAAAGACCTATGGATGATGCACTACTTCTTAGGCATGGAGGTGTGGCAGAGTGCATATGGGATTCTCCTTAGTCAAGGAAAGTATGCTGTAGAGATTCAGAATGTTGGATTGCAAGGCAATGGCCACACCTATGGCATCAAACTTGAAGCTACTGTGTCATGCTTCATCAAAGAGTTGATGCCACGATGTATCATAAGATGATTGGTTTATTGATGTACCCGACGAACACGAGACTAGGCATATGCTTTGCTGTGAACACCATGAGCCAGTTCTTGACATATCCGAGACATGATCACCTAATTGCTGCAAAGCATGTATTGAGGTACCTGAAGGGCACAAGTGACTATGGGCTCAAGTATGACACAAATCAAAAGATTAACCTGCACGGTTATGTTGGTTGGAATTGGGCAGGCAACACCACCGATAAGAAGATTACTTCGGGATGCTGCTTCATTTTGGGATATGGTACGATCTCTTGGTTTAGCAGGAAGCAGTTCTGCGTGGCATTGAGTACAGTTGAGGCAGAGTATGCTGCAGCCTGTTCGGTTAGTTGTGAGGTAGCATGGCTTCGGAAGCTATTGTTTGATTTGTTTGATCTTAATAGAGGCGACTTGCATCTTTTACAACAACCAGAGCTGCGTGAAGTTGTCGGAGAACCCGGTGTTCCATGACAAGTCGAAGCTCATTGAGATCAAGTATCACTATATCTGGGATATGGTGCAGAGAGGAGCAGTGAAGCTCCAGTACGTGGCGACGAACAAGCAGATGGTTGATGTGTTGGCCAAGCCGCTAGCCAGAGTGAAGTTTGAGTACTTTAGAGAGAGACTTGCTGTCATCCAGATCGAGGTCCTTAGAAAGAGGAAGTGATGAGCTCTTGCATGGTGGTAGACATAGGTTGTCCCTAGACGTAATCAGTCCTGGTGTGCTCCCATGCTAGAGAAGACGAGAGACCGAAAGATGCACATGCACTAGAGTGAGATCTCACATGGTAGGAAATGCAGGTTGTCCCTAGATGTAATCAGTCTTGGCGTAGAATGCAAGTTGTCCCTAGATGTAATCAGTCCTGATGTAAAACACAGGTTGTCCCTGGATGTAATCAGTTCTGGAAGGTTGTCCCTAGGCGTAATCAGTCTTGGCGTAGAACGCAGGTTGTACCTGGACGTAATCTTTCTTGGAAGGTTGTCCCTGGTTGTAATTAGTCTTGGTGTAGAACACAGGTTGTCCCTGGACGTAATCAGTCTTGACGTGCTCTTATGTTGGAGACGATGAGATGTCCACCGTTCAGAAGACGCTTTATGTGCGCTTAGGCGATTCTCACATAGTGGTAGATGTAGGTTGTCCTCGAGACGTAATGAGTCCTGGTGTGCTCTTATTCTGGTAGAACGCAGGATGACCGTGGAGAGACGTAATGCCGTTGGTGTGTTCTTAGGCAATTCTCGTATAATGGTAGACGCAGGTTGTCCTTGAGACATAATGAGTCTTGGCGTGCTCCTATGCTAGTAGAACGTAGGTGGTCTGTTGGACATGTGGTGTGCATCTGGCCTGCTCTCCGTGTGCGATGATGAGATGATCTGGATGCGACGAGACGACGGTAGGAGACGCAGGTGACTGCAGTGGCAATTTAATGTATGGTCCTGGGCTGTACCTACGCGATGGCTTGCTCGTGAATTTGACGAAGACCTAGATGAGGGCCAGGCCTACACCCAGCATGAAACATGGTTGGCTCTTTAGAAACTTCCTATGATGGATAGATCTGACAGCTATCACTAATAATGATCGACAAGATGAGGACTACGACAACAACGACGATGATGATCCAACAATGATGACCTGACCCGAGTGTTGATGACTGTGGCGAGAGAGTACCTTCCTAGTTAAAAGGGAGTGTTGTTGCAATTGTAACTTCGAAAGATATTCTGATGTATATTATCATTGTATATTGTTGTACCCCCGTTGAAGATGTTTTCCCTCTATTTGGGATGCCATTATTATATATGGTCATTGAGGTAAAACCTCTGTTGTAAGTCAGGGTAGTAGTCCCCAAGATTAATATAATAAAATGTATTTTTGAGTCTCCCTAGGTGAAGTCGGCCTTGCTAGGTGAAGAGGTCGGCCCAGTTAGGTTTTAGGTGAAATGACAAAATCGTTGCAGAAACGACAAAATCATTTTTACACAAATATCCAGTGCAAATAACGCATATAATCCATGAAAGGAAAAGTGATATATTATATGATTGATAAGAGATGATATTACAATGAGAATGTTTGCTTGTATAAATACCCTTGCAGGGTGCCCTTTCGTAAAGAGGCATAACCTTTCATTAAGGTGTCTCTTCATTAGGTATTTAGTTTATTTAATTATTAATATTTATTAATGTTTATTTATTTATTTATATATTTTGTTCATTACATTGCCTTCCCCTTAAGGGAAGCTTTGTCCTCAAAGCTTTATTGAAGACAAGGCTTACGTCTGATTTCTTGCTTGTAATGTTGTTTTTTTATCCTTTATTTTAGTACTTGCGACACTTGATGAAATGAGGCGATACGAGTTACGAATTCCAAGGAAAAAATGTCGCAACGTTTGTGATGTGGTCCATCCGAGATATATTTTTATCAGAGGTGATTGTTGATTGTCTTGTTGGATAAATCTTCTCGTTTTTTGCTCAGGTTGTAGATTTTGTGTTCTTTCGCTTATGAAATTATAACCCCTTTTTTTATGTTCATTTTGACCCTATCGTTGGTCAAAATGCTTTTTGTAGTTTGGGTGTCGGTAAGGAGTTCTTGTTGCTTGTTTTTTTGCTAGATTGACTTCCTTTTGTACTGTGATGGGAACCAAATTTGTATTTGCTTCTTCTTCCTCATTTGCAATTAGTTTTTCGGATAGTCTGGATGCTTCCTTCTGGATTTGAACTAATTTGTTCTTTAATAGATTATTATTATTTTGAATCTCCTCAAACCTGTCGTCTTGCGATTGTTTGTTCTTTTTTAACATCTCAATTTGTTCTTCTCTTTCTTGATTAACTTTCTTCATGGAGGAATTTTCTTCGTCCTTTCCTAGTAATTTTTGATGGAGAGCTTGAATCTTCTCTTCTAACTTTTGACTGCATTGAACTTTATCTTTTGCCTTCTTGATTTGCGTACGTAATGTTTGATTATGATCTCTTAAACGAGAGATCTCTTCTTCTTTATTTGCAATAACCTTGTTGAGATCCTTGTGTATCGTCTGTATTGATTTCCTATGTCCTTGTGACATCACCTTTGATATTTCTCTGAAGTCTTCAGATGACGCGACTTTTGATTCTGACTTCATGTTAATGTCATGTAATGTGATTTTCTTCTTTTTGTAGGGAAATATTAGAAACTTCTTTTCAACATTTAAGATAAAAGTCCCCAATGTTTCTATCCACGGTGATCCCAAAATTAGGTCACCGTCACTACTACACAAGGATCTACCTATAGACTGCGAGACACCAGTATAATTTCCAATGTTCCATTCTAAATCGCTTATTGCATATTCTTTGTTATTCCAAAAGTCTAACCATTCACCTATATTTGACTCTGAAGTAGCTAACTCATTAGCAAAATCATCACTAATATAATTATTGCGTTCGTCGGGAGCAATAGAAATAGTAATGTCTTTCCCTCTAATTGTTCCTTTTATTTGGAATAACATTGAAACATAAGTTTTTAAAGTGCTTGGAAATATTCCTTGTTTTTTGCCACGAGACTCCATTTTATTATGTATGATGGATTTGAATAATTTATCACCCTTCTTTTTTTTTGTTAATTTTTTTTTTAATAATAGCATTTCTCTTTTAATATACCCTTGTATATTTGGGTTATAAATTATTGACGTTATATTCACTTTATATGTCACCTTTCTCTCTTTTATTTTGTTTTTATCCTTTTTGTTTATATGGGTATATATGGTATATGCTTGAAGGAAAATTTATCACCATTAAGTTATATTAATAACTTATTATTGAATATTTTACTTATGTGTATCGTCAACCTTGAAATGGATTGAAACGAACCTTCAATTGTTACGACGTATCCCACTAAGTCACGATTCGTATTCTTACTCTTAGGTTTTCACTTGCCTTTTTGGATTCAATGTTAATATATTAATGTCATTATAATCTTATGATATTGAACAACTTTTTCCACGTTTAGCGGATGGTCAGTGATACGATTTTTCTTTTCCCGTCATAGTGGTAATAAGATGCCTTCCTATGTGTGTTGATTCGATGTGGAAAATTCCCACCAATCCTTTTGGCCACTCCAATGGAACTTTCCCATGGTGACTATGCCTCGATATATTCCTGAAGTATATGCGAATCCCTAGTTCGGATCCGGTAATTTCGCCCATGATTTTGTTTTGATGGTGGTCTAATTGATTCCGTTGCCAATCAACTGTTGGTTGTTTTGACGAGAACCGGTCCTAAGATAGCAGAATCGATGCTTGTAACTTGTTAAATTTTCTTCTTTTATTTTTAATTTTTTTTTGCAGGTCAATTTCCTTCTTTTCTATGCCTCGAGAATATTGGCTCGCGATCTTTGAACACTTGTTTACGTTTTTTTGTCTTCCCCCTAACGGTAGCGTAGAGTAGACTGGTGGATTTTATTATTATTTTTTTGGGCAGGTGACTAGCAATTGGATTGCCCAATCTATGGCAGATTGGTGGTGATGACAACAACTCTAGCAAAGCGATGGATTGGTGCGAGTTTGCAAGTGCAGGCAGTGAAGACATAGTGTGCTGGTGTAGGAGTAGGATGGCGTAGTGTGTTGATGTGGTGGTGTAGAGGTGGTCTGAGGGTGGATGAGCATGGAGATTTGCTACTGAAGGAGCAAAATGGAAGGAGTGCCTAAGGATAGAGATGTGGAGTAGTGGTGCAGTAGGTTTAGAGTGCGAGAGAGTGGGAGTTGATTGGCACGTGAGTGCGGACTAGGGCGTGAAGCAACTTTGGGCGTAGAAATGGTGCAATGGTGTGTAGAGATTGGGGTTGAAGCACGTGATGAGAGATGGGCGAGAGAGGGCTGCAGGTGTGTTGCTGCTGCAACCACCTCCCCATTTTTTTTTTCATGTTTTAGGGCCCCTCCTTGAATTTCTAGTTTTCAAACCTTGAAGATTACCTTTGCCTTCCAAGAATCTCCTCCTAACTTAGTTTTTCTGTTGCAAACTGAAATTTTATTAAAGACAAAACTCACTCTTTTCACTCGACGTATCGGATGAACTTGTAGAGTTTATCCGACGTAGCGGAAGAATTATCCGTTCAACCACTGAACCTTAGCTTTTCTTTTGCTTGCTAGAAAAACTCGCGCGAGTTCGCCGATTCGTCGGTTGGACTTTGGTCTTTGGATTCGATGCTATCGGAAAGATCTTCCGATTTCTTGCCGAATGGTTTGTCAATAGCCAATTCGATGTGTCGGATCATCTCGTCGAATGTTTTTCAATGCTTTCGAGGATGGTTTTTTTTTCTTACCCGCCCGCCGTTTCGAATGCCTGTTCTTGAGTCTTCCGCGGAGTTCGTTTCAAAAGGTCTTCGTCGATGTACCAGATGTGCATGTTGGTATGCAACCGATTTCTTTCCCGAAGAATTACCTGGTACCACGGCGGTTAGTTTGCGTGTTGTGCGGCCTATAATATCCTTAAGTCATTGCCATGTCTTGGTAAGACAAGTCTGTAGCCACTCGATGAACTTCGAATTCATCCCGAACTTTCACTCGAGGCAATTGATTGCTCTCTTGGGAACGCTTCCGATGCATTGTTCTTTTGGTGCCAATGGTGTTTTCACCCGAGGGCCATTTATTACCTTTCGACATTTTTAACCTATTCAAGGCAGCAGAGGAATACGTTACGGTCATTGTTGACCTGTTGAGTTTGTTTTTACTGTGCGGAGCTGTCAATTGTGGAGTGGATCCAGTCAGCCGCGCAGAAACCACACCTGCTCTAGCTCGTATTCGACCGCCAGGTAGGATCTTAACTTAATGCACAGTCTTTTTCGACATTTTACGGGAGATTCTTCTAGCTTGGTAGGGTTAGGTTTTTTCTTGCCTTCAACGAGTATTTATACCTCAAGGTCGGAGAGGTTCATCCTTTGATCCTAAGTTTGATTTTAGTTTCTCTCTGAGAGATAGAACCCTAGTCACATCACGACTGGTTAATTAGGGCCGTCGAAGTTTTCTACCTGCCTCAAGCCATTCGTCACCTATGCCCTCGCCATGGAAGATTCTCTGTCAGTGTGTTTCAGTGGGAGAATTGTGGGCAGGCGAGCGTTTCGTGGTCTGCAACACTCCTGTTCCTTTCCATCCGGGCGTGAGCAAAGGGGTTTTTCTCCTTGGCCGGGGTAGGGTTTTTCCCAATTTAGGGAGTCTCCTAAGATTGCCATGTTGATTGCAAGTTGCGGTAGAGTATCCTTGTTGTTGCCTCCAAAGGGCCTGGCCGTTTGATTGAGGGTTTGGAAGGGGTTTCCCTGTGGTCTCCGCGGACGCTGTTGGTGTTTTGAGTTGCAGTTACCTAGTTGCGAGCTGTGTGAGGCAGTTTTTGATAGAAGCCCTAGGCCCTTTGCTTGGTCTTGCCGTTGAAACGTTACTTTGTGTTCTCTGGTATCAAGAAGTTTGTCGAAATGTTTCATAACGACATGGTAAAGCTTTTGGTTAAGTGAGAATTCATGCCTGTTTTCTTTGGTTATCTGCAATAGCGAAATAATTAGTTATATTTCTCATAAATCTAATACATTGTTTTATGGTTATGGCAGCCTCATCTTCTATATAACACCATGCCTCAAAAAGGAAAGAACATTAGAGAGAATTTGAGGTCAAAAATGGGCCTCAAAAGGACCAAAATGTACTATAAAAATCAACCAATTACATTCTAGTAGATGACATCATCCCCCATGGTTGAGGTGGCATTGCATGAGTTAAGAATGCTTATTTGTCACATTTTCTATGGTGGATGAAAACCCATAGTTAACCAAGGTAGTGGTACAAGTACTTTTAAGTCATAAAGTGAAGTGCTCACGATAAAAGTCATTTTACACTTTCTCATAAAATAATATTATTGTTATTTTCAAGTAAAGTACTCACAATTCACTTTTTCATAAAATAATATTATTGTCATTTTCAAGTAAAGTACTCATATAAAAATGTCTTTTCATATTTTTTATAAAATAATATATTGTCATTTTCATGTTTTTTAATTTTAAATTATATATTCACTCAATTGTATTTAATATCATAATGTCAAACTAATATATATATATATATATATATATATATATTAAATCTTGTACTTTTAAAATATATTAAATTAAATTCATGAATGATATTTATATGAAAAAAAAAATATTAAATCTTGTACTTTTAAAATAAATTAAATTAAATTCATCAATGATATTTATATGAAAAAAATATGTTAGTTATGCATATAAATTAAATTCATTTTTGTTTAATTTTATTTACAAGTTCAATACAAAAAAATGCTAAAACACAATAATTTTTTGGGAATTTACAATGAATCTTAATCACATCATTGTAGAGTTATTTTATTAATTTTATTTATAGTCAATTTAGAAAAGTAACTCAACCATGGTTATTTATATTGTGCATAAAAAGTAGTGTAGGAGATGAGTTGTCATATATACCTACCCCATAAAACCCCTAACTCATAATATTTTAATATATCTTATATTTTTGTAGTACATCTCTTAGGAGGCCCATTTTTGACCTCAAATTCTCTCTAATGAGAAGGTCCAAGCTATGGAGGACGATCCGAAAGTAGAAATCATAACAAAGGTAGAGATCATATACGAAGATACCAAAGCTTTTACTGGCGTTGAACCCGAGTTCAGATGGGCTTAGATCTACCAAATGATCAAGGACTGGAACGTCCCAGATGCAGGGTTAGAGGATCTGCCAATATATGCAAACATAGAAAGGTTAGCTATTATGAAGGCTTCCAAACGTCCGAAACTTTTTTCGTGTTCAGAAGTAATCGGCTGGATCCTCCCAAAGGTAGATATAACCAAGATGATTCTGTCAAACGTTGCTGGACAAGGTTTTGCTGCTTACAACCCGACTTATGTAGCTCAAGCCTGTAAACTACCCACTCCTCAGATCTATTTGACGGAAAAGTGGTTGAAAGAGCTAGACCTAGATATTTTTGACTACGTCCGAAGAATGATGGTCCACAGGAAGCAGTTTCATACGAGGCCTATCGGGGAGTATGAAACTGCAAACTTGCGCACTCCATATAGGCTTTTAGCTTTGATTTTTAACAAAATTTTTGGCCAAGCGAATGGAAAGTTCTACAAAATAAGTTGGGTGCCAGTAATTTATTTTGTAGCCACTCAAGGTACCATTTTCAACTGGGCTGATATAATATCCAACAACTTGTCTTCATGTATAATCGCAGCGCTTGGAGGTGTGTCACAAAGGAAGTCAGAGTTCTATATGAGCTCTTTTCTGATTGATTGCATTTTGTGCATTCAACAGTTCCCAGCACTGAATTGCCAATGGGATAAGACGAAGACCCCTATTTATTTTGCATACCAGTTGTTTTGGGCGCACAAATACTATAGCCATTACAAAAGCATCTACGAAGATTTCATAATGCCGCTGTACAAGTTAATCTTCCTTACAGAATGCAACTGCATGTATGAGGAGACATTGAAGATTGTAGAAGATAATGGGCATTATTACCTTTCAGAAGAAGGTCTATACCTAAGGATGTTTGGCGGGACTAGGGCCCCTTCTTTGTTACCAAAATACGCCATTGATTATCTTGTTCATAAAGAAGTGGTGAGGCAACTTTACATTGACGGGATTGGGAACTTCTTATTTGATAAAAAAAGGCTGTGTACCCACCACTACCGTCGTTCTATATAGGTAGATAAGTTCTCCAAGGTGAAAAGTGCGCCGAAGTTTGTAAAGGAGTTAGAATACTTTCGCTTTGGAGAAATAATTTTTCATAGAAATGATTCAGAGAACAAGGTTGCTAACTATTGTACAAGAGCAGGAATACATTTTGAGTACGCAAACTACTGGGATAAAGATGAAGAAATATTCCGCAACGCCTGCAACATTACATTTTTAAGAAGAAAATTCAAGCAGAAAATAACAACTATGGGAGGTAAGGGGAGTAGTAATAAAGCTGCTAAGTAGCAAAAGAAACAAGAAGAAGCAGCTGCAAAGAAGAGAGAAGAAGAAGCCTTCAGATTATTACAGGAACCAGAGCAGGGATTATCAGATGAGGAGCAACAAAAGAAACAAGAGGAAGAAGCACAGAAAATACGGGAAGAAATTGAAAAGATAAAGCAGGAGGCGGCTGACCGAGCGAAGGAACAAGCAGAAAAAGCAGCTGAAGAGCTTCGGAAAAAGGAGTAGGAGGGACAAGACCATGCAAATCTTGAGCAGACACAGTCTCATGATAATCCGTTGGAGCTATCTGTCTCATCAAGTTGCACAACAACAGAAGATCCAGGTCCCTCGGTAGAACTGGGACTAATACCTTTCATTCCGTCCCAAGAACAGGCAGTGGATGACCTTAATACTATTTTATATGATAGAAACAAGAAGAGGATTGTGATAGGGACCGAGAAAAGTATGGACTCTGGGGATCAACCTGTAGATATTATGGTGACCGAGAAAACAGGGTTACATGGGACTATTAAAGATCCCAAACTCCTTGTAGCAGCAGGAGTAGCCTCAGCTCTCGCCAATGCAAATAATGTTAATCAAATGGTTGATGATCTCGAGCAGTATAAGGAGAAAATGTCCCAAGTAGAAGAAATCCTGAGGAAAGAAAGGAGAGAAGGGCAAAGCTTGAAAAGAAAATACGATGACACTCTCACAGAGTTGGAAAGACTGAAGGAGGCATATCAAATTTTGCAATCAGATAAAGATGCCTTAGTATTGTTAGCCACCATTACTGAAGGAGAGAAAAGGGATTTGAAAGATAAGGTTGCAGAGCTAGGAACTCAAAACCGTTTACTAGTTGAGCAGCTAAAGGCGACAAATGAAAAACAACTTGATATCGCACCTTTCCGAAATCAAGCATCTTCGCTACAAAAGGAAGTAAATCATATTTTATTAAAGTTGGCGGGGGAGATGTACAAGATTAAGCAGATTGAGGCTAGGTTGAAAGAGATAGCACAAAGTTCATCAGAGTATAGGAAGAAGTTATCAGACGTGGTAGAACTTGTGAAGAACCAGCTAGCATGGATAGGGGCCAATCCGGCATTTGCAACAAACATGCTTCAGAAAACTGTCAGAAGCCTAAAGATGGAAGTAGCCATATGAAATTTCGGGTGCAAATCAGCAGTCAGAATAAACATAGTTATTAATAAAACTGTGGAAAAGTGCACCGAATTCTACAACGGCATGTGTTCTGTTCACAATCAATGCAAGGTTTTGCAGGCACTCAGGATCAAGATTTCCCAGCCAGGGAGGAGTATTTAAAAAACCTACAAGAGAGGCTGTAGAAAGGAGAAGAGAGCATATCTAAGATCGAATGTGTTAGTGAGGAAGCTATTGGGATCTGGATTATACCAGTTTCAGTCCACAAGCACCTGTTGGGGGTATTACTAAGTCAGAATGCACCCAAAGTGAAGGAGATTGAGTCCCAATTGTCAAAGCATGAAGTGGCAGTGCGTGTGTTGGAGCTAGCTGAATATCGAGTCATAAATGAAGAGGCTCAAGCATGAGATGTTTTCATTAAGACACCAACTCGGCCCACTTAAATTTGTCTTATTCACAACTTCAGGATTTATGTAATATTTGTATTTATTCCTTTTTCCTAGTGTGCACACTAGAAGACGAAATTTTGAAAATGAAGAGTTAGTGAAGCCCAAAAGGTTGGGGAAACTGAAAAGTCATTTTGTAATTTGTATAAGTAGGAGTAAAGTAGATGATACAAAGTAATACAAGTGGTTCTGTATGCAAACAATGCAGTACATCATTCATTTTATTATTAATCTTGCTCCCTGGGGATAGTTAGTTTTAAATAGATTTAGAGTAGTTGTTCTTTATTGTACTTGCATTTAATTAAGCACTTGCATATCATCCCTTAATATAAAAAATTCATAAACGGTGGGTCAGGCCGCAACCGATAAAAGAGATTTAAACGTTACCTTAACTCTACGATAGCTGGATCGTAAAACCGGACGGATTCCCATTACCAAACGATAAACGAGCTATTTGGGAACGGTTATTGGGGAGAATCCCTATTGTCGGTACCTGAGTCTTTTCCAGGCATCAACAAGGTATAACGAGATGGAGTGTGTGTTGAA
>LPNX010268370.1:0-42301 GCA_001517045.1 Pseudotsuga menziesii | reverse complement strand
GAGGTCTCGGCCCCCGTGAAAGTGGTGGATTGCATCATCCTTGAACCTCGGTTCAAAATGTATCCGGAGGTCTCGGCCCCCGTGAAAGTGGTGGATTGCATCATCCTTGAACCTCGGTTCAAAATATATCCGGAGATCTCGGTCCCCGTGAATGTGGTAGGATTGTATCATCCTTGAACTTCGGTTCAGAACGGATCTGGTGACTTCGGCACTCGAGAACGTGTGTTGATCCCGTAATTCCTAGAGGAAGGATTGTCTGATGATGATGTTGATGTTTCTATGATGATGATGACGTACTGATTGAAAGATCAGAATATGATGATGATGCTGTTGCTGATGATGATGATGTTCTTTGATCGAAAGATTAGAATATGATGATGATGATGTTTCTCTGATCGAAAGATCAGAAGTTGCTGATGATGATGTTCTCTGATCGAAAGATCAGAATATGATGAGATGATGTTTTCTGATCGGAAGATCAGAAGTTGCTTATGATTATGATGTTGCTAATGATGAAGATGATGTTTCTGATCGAAAGATCAGAATGTGATGATGATGAGATCCTGATGATGATGATGCCGTATTATCAAAGTATGATGATGACGACGTACTGATCGAAAGATCAGAATATGATGATGAGTTGATGTTAGAGTATGATGATGTTCGGTTGATGATGTTTCTGATCGAAAGATCAGAGGCTGATGATAATGATGATTCTGATTGAAAGATCAGAATGTGATGATGATGATATTTTGATGCTGATATTTTGATGATGATGATGTTGATGTTTTGATGATGATGTTTCTGATCGAAAGATCAGAGTATGATGATGATGTTGTTGCTGATCGAAAGGCCAAAGTGCTGAAGAAGATGTTGCTGATCGAAAGGTCAAAGTGTTGAAGATAATGTTGCTAATCGAAAGGTCAAAGTGCTGAAGAAGATGTTGCTGATCGAAGCGGTCATAGTACTGATGATGCTGAAGACTAAATATTGAAGATGAAGACTACATGATGTTGAAAAGCTTCCAATGATTTATAGATGTATCACCCTGATGATGTTGATGATGTCCTCTATCTCTCTCCTATTATTGTTGTTGTTGATGTTGTTATAGAATACCCTTCTCGTTAAGGGGGAGTGTTGAAATATTGTAACTTCGAAGAATATTCTATATGTATTTCTTTGTGGTCTCCGATGATCCTACCGGGAGAACCACTTGTATTACTTTGTACCCCGATGCTCCTAATCGGAAGAACTAATAAGAGTCATGAGGCAGTCCCTTCTAATTGTAAAGGTGGGTCATTAGCACCCCAGTGTGGTTACTTGAGCCTACATGTGTAACTCGAGCCTACATGATTAACTCGAGCCTACATGACAGATGAGTTAACTTAAGTGAACGGATGAATATAAATAGAGGTGTAGTGCTCCTCATTTAATGACACACACTCTCACTTGTGTAGCGCATTAGTGGAGAAGAGAAGTAGCTGGAGAAGGAGGAGGATCAGGCTTTGATCTCCTTGCTGGTTTTATCTTTAATCTTTTTGGGGCATCTATATTGAGGAAGCTTTTGCTGGGTTTTTCCCTTTAGGGTTTTCCCAGGATAAATCTTTGTGTTCCTTTTGTATGGTTGTGCTTGTCTATCTTTCAGTGATCCTGTTTATATGCTTTTGTTATGAAAAATGAAATGAAATACTGATGTCTAAGCTAAGCATATGAAAATTTAACAGTGTGGAGTTGTGAGGAGGACGAAATCGAGGATAGTGGAACAATGGTAGAGGAGGGTGGAGCTGACGGAAGAGCTGTGGCCCAAAGCCTGTTTCAGACAAGGTTTGAATTATTGTTATTTTTTTTAAGCCAAAGGTAGGATCAAAGTTGGCTCTGATACCAATGAAACGACAAAATCGTTTTGACACAAATATCCAGTGCAAATAACACAAATAATCTATGAAAGGAAAAGTGATATATTATATAATTGATAAGAGATGATATTACAATTGGAATGTTTGCTTGTATAAATACCCTTGCTGGGTGCCCTTTCGTAAAGAGGCATAACCTTTCATTAAGGTGTTTCTTTATTAAGTATTTAGTTTATTTAATTCTTAATATTTATTAATGTTTATTTATTTATTTATATATTTTGTTCATTACATTAGGTCAGTCACTTGATGTGTATAAATAGGGAGGTGCCCTCCCTCGTTTATACACACTCACAAACTTTCTCATGTGTGCATTAGGAGAGAGAGGACAAGTTTGCTAGAGGAGAAAGATAGAGAGTTGTAGAAGACATCTTATTCTTGGTTTTTTCCATCGTGTGCTTCTTATGTATCTTGCTGTGCTTGTTATTCTTTTAGATAAAGATCCTAATCAATTTGAATTAAAGTAGAATAAGTTATAACTAACACATGGTTGATATGAAGTCAACAACTTTTTGATTATCTGTTGACTCATTCACTGGATTACAGTCAGTGATGGTTGAAACATTCAACCCACCTACCATCAATGTAGTTACTAGTATTTTATTTTTCTAACAATAAAGTCTATTTTTGTACACCTCGATAGTATAATATATGAATATTGAAGGAATTGAATGCATATTCTTTTTCCTCTTTTGCTTCCCACTTCACAATGTTTCCTTACTTTTTGCTTATCTCCCCCGACTATGCTCCAAATCCCACGTTCTTTTCTTGCTCTCAATCTTTAGATGCCCTACTTTATCACAATAATACCACTGTTGGAATTTGTGCAATTCAGAGTTATTCTTATTGTACTTGTATTGTATTTCCTTGTACCTCCTACGAGGGATTATATTGATGTAATTACTCATGTAAACCCTAGAAAGAATCAATGTAAACCCTGGGGTAGATTACATAAAGAAAAGAATAAAATAAATATTATTTTTATATATCCCCATGGTAGGTCGACCCAGTTAGTTAGACAAGTTGGACTTGTTAGGGTAAAAGTCAGTTTTTGTAATGTGTATAAATAGAAGGCAAGTGCGCCTCATTTACTCACTCATCCAACACAAGCAAGTTCACTCTCTCCTGGAGAAGTTCGCAACACAAGTGAGGAGTGTTTTTTGGGGGTTTATCTTGGAGAGACTTTTCTCTCTCTCTCTCTCTCTTTCTTCTACTCTGTTCTCAGAAGCTATAATTTTTATACGAAGGTTGCTCGGTTTTTCTCGATTGGGTTTCCCAGGATAAACTCTTGTGTTCTTTGTTTCTGTGCTTTGTGTTTCTTCTAGAGATCTTATTGATAATATGCAATTAAGTTTTACTGCTACAAACTTGTAAAAACTAACATGGTATCAGAGCAATTCTAGAAGAGGCCATTGCTGAAAGCCAGGGTTTGACCTTTCAAGGCCTTCCCTCTTCTCTTTAGTAGAAAAAGAGCTGTGGAAACTTCGCTCTAGGAGAGGTGCATCTTTTGGTGAAGGAAAATTAAATTCTGAGAAGTTTTATTTTTGACCTAATTCCGCTTCTGCAGGAATTAGGGTTTCAAGTTTTGTGCTGATTAGGCCATTGTTTTGGCTCGACCTCACCTTCCCTCAACTCGCCTTGATTGGGCACATCTACCTGTGAGGTGAGTTTCTTTAAATTCAAAAGTTCATTTTTGACCTAACTCCTGCTAGGGTTTTTGGTTCAGATCTGTAGACAAGATGGTTGGAATGAAGGTTGAAGTCTGAAGATCGTCTTGATGGGGCTACCAACTTCATATCCTAGAAGCCTAGAGTTCTTCTCATTCTGGAAGAAAATGATCTCTTGAAATTTGTCAATGAGAAGGTTCCAGAACCATAAGCTAAAGAAGACAAGTCCCAGTGGAGGAAGAGTGATGCTAAAGCAAGAAGGATTCTGGTGGACTCAGTCAAGGATCACTTGGTTCCTCAAGTCTCAGAAAAGAAGACAACTAGGAAGACGTTCAAGACTCTGAAGAAGTTATTTGAACACAATAGTATCAATGTGACTCTCACGTTGAGAAACCAACTATCAAATATGAAGATGATAAAGTCTGAATCAATCGCCTCACTCATGAGGATCACCGAACTTCGGGACAAGCTTGGGACCAGTGGAGATCACATTGAAGATAAGGAGCTTGTCATGACCACTCTAAATGATCTTCCACCATCTTGGGCGTCTTTCATCCAAACCATAAGTGGTCGAACCAAGTTGCCTAAAGTTGTCAGGTTATGGGCAGATTGCACTTAGGAAGTGACAAGGATTGCAGCAAGGCAAAGACTCCATGGTCCTCAAGTTGAGGAGATTCAAGCCTTCATTACTCTTGCAAAGAAAGGCAAGGGAAAAGGAAAGAAGTTTCGCAACCATAAGCACCAAGCTAGGAGACCAAGTTCGTCTCTAGATTGGAGGAAAAAGAAGAAGGATTTATCACACATACAATGCCATAAGTGCAAGAAATATGGTCACTAATCAAACAAGTGTTTTAGTGCAAACAAGAGGAAGCATGAAGCTTCAACAACTGATGTGGAAGGTCATCATCACAAGAAATAAAGAAATGAAGATCGTACAAAATTCTTCTTGATATCAACATTATCAAGTCTTATTCCGACCACTAGTGATACATGGCTTATAGATAGTGGTGCTTCTAAACATATGACTGGTTATAAAGAGCATCTCTTAGAAGTTGTTGAGAAATAATCTCATCTTCGTGTTGTACTTGGAGATGATGCCAACTACACTGTGAAAGGATTTGGATCTACCTCTCTTTAGTTAGAATCCAAAGACTTACTACACCTGAATGATGTACTTTATATACCTGGTATGAAAAGAAATCTTGTCTCAATCTCCGCCTTAGAGGACAAGGGATATAGAGTTACATTTGGATGGAAATGTGCTTGCATGGCACAAGAATTCTAGCATGAACACAACAAAAGTGATTGGTGTAAGAGAGGAGAGCTTATATCGATTGAGCACCTTACTAGCTCAAGCTCTAGTCCATGATTCCACCAACATAGGTGAATTATAGGATAAAAGCAGCGTTACCGGAATCGCGTTTTAAATCGCGATTCAACAATTTAAATCGGAATCAGACAGGAAACGATCTGATTCAAAACTTTGCGATTTAAACTCGAGTTGACCGATTTTTCTCCGGTCAACGAGACTTTGACCCGCGATTTAAACCGGATTCGAGTTTAAATCACGATTTGTTGCTTCCCGTGCCTGAAATCAGGGAAAAGGACGATTTTTCCCTCTGCGTTTTCATCCATTCGTCCTCGATATATTTTGGTGTCCCGTGTTTTATTTTTGCTGAACGAGGGTGCTGCTGCTATGAGTATGAATGAGCCGTGAGGTTGTTGTCGTGATCACCTTGAACCGTGAACGCATTGAACGAGGTTGAGGTTGAGCCGTGAACGCACTGAACTATGATTCGTGAGCTGAGGTGTACAGGGTTTGAACAAAAGGTGCTGTGAGTTGCTTTGCGCGGGGTCTGATAAAGGGAGCCGCAGGTTGTGAGTCGTGATTGTGGGCGGATTGTGACTATGTGTGGGTGCGTGGTAATGGTGTGAAGGAGCTGCCAGGGCCCAGAACGAACAGTTAACAAGCTGCGGCCCGCAACTCACTGCTTAGTGTCCCGCGTTTGCTGTGAAGGGGCAACAAATTTGCAGGTAGCGAATTTGCTGTGAAGGGGCAACGAATTTGGGTGGCCATCATCTTCAAGCTTCAACCTTGGAGGTAACGGTGGTTACCTTGCGGGTCTACATAACATATTATAACGTATTATAGTTGGTTTAATGTTTAAACTTTAAAACTTTAAATAATTTAATAAATATTAAAAACATTAACATTTATAGGGCCCATTTGCATTTTTAATTTTTTTTAGTTTTTAATGAAGCATAAACTTGGTCTAAATTTATTAAAAAAATGGTCTCACTCAGATTTTAAGAGGGATACATTTTTATTTTACATTGTTTTGTAGGAAACCAGCAAGGGTATCATACCGGTTACCAATTTTCCACAACCTTACAACTGACCAGTCACCAACTATGAAACTGAACATGCCAAGGGAGAAAGATTTTGCATGGTCTTACTATGAAAAGATTCCTGGTTCAAATAAGTTGTTTTGTAAATTTTGCAAGGATCAATGCAACAGGGGCATTTTTAGATTCAAATTCCACCTTGCATGTATTCTCGGTCATGACATTGGCCCTTGTAGGAGTGTTCCCGTAGATGTTAAACATCAAGCCAACTTGGCCATTGACTGCATGAATGAGGTTAAGAGCAAAAAAACACGAATAAATGCTGAAATTTCAAGTGCTCCAAGCGCCCAAATATCTTCCAATACCCCCTTCTCACCTTCCACAAATGAATCATCAATGCCATCAAGCCAAAATCATATTCCAACTCTATCTCATCTTGTTCCTCCCATTCCTACAAATTTGAATACCGGAGGTGGAAACATACATTCTTTTTTTGCTCCACGGACACAACCTGGTGCCCAACCTAGCTTGGATGGCACGGGTTGGAAAAAGAATGTTCATATTCAAGCTAGGAAAGCCATTGCCATATTTTGGTACTATTGTGACCTCCCATTCAACTATGCAAGAAGTCCTTATTGGCAGGCCATGATTGATGTAGTCACTATTGCTGGTCCAGGGTTCAAAGCCCCTACATATGAGAGCCTTAGGACTGATTTGCTACTAGAAAGCCTTAGGATTGATTTGCTACTAGAAACTGTTGATGATGTCAACCTTGTACTTGCTTATTTCTGTTCCTCATGGGTAGAAACAGGGTATACTATCATGAGCGATGGATGGACAGACCAGAGGAACATAACTTTGATCAATTTCCTCGTTTCTTGTCCCAAGGGAACAATGTTTCTCAAATCAGTGGATGCCTCAGACAAAGTCAAGAGTGCTCAATTGATTTGTGAAATGATGGAAGAAATTGTTCAAGAAGTGGGAGAAGAAAATGTTATGCAAATTGTTACTGACAATGCAGCTAATTATATGGCTGCCGGTAGATTGTTTGAGATTAGGCACCCCACCATATTTTGGAGCTATGTGCTGCTCATTGCTTAGACCTGATGCTTGAGGACATTGGTAAACTTCAGTGGATACAAGAGGTTGTGGACAAGGCAAAATCCATAACCAAATTCATCTACAACCACACACATGTCCTTTCCACCATGAGAATTACACAGAAGGTAAGGAACTTGTTCGTCTTGGGGTGACGCGATTTGCAACAAACTTTATCTCCTTGCAATCTGTTGTAGAGCAAAAGGTCAATTTGAAGACAATGTTTTTGGGACCTGAGTGGATGGCCTCTAGACATGGAAGAACACTTGAGGGCATTGAAATTGTTGCTCTTGTTTTTAATGATACTTTTTTGGAGAGATGTTGAAGAGATCATTGCCGTGACAGAACCACTTGTCAAAGTGCGTAGGTACTTAATTTCTAAACCTTTTCAATGTTCATTACTTCATTAATTCAATTTGAAGTTAAATTTCATTAGATTTATTATTTTAAAATACGCTTAAAACTTTAAATTTTTAAATTGATATAATAAATCAAATGTTTGACAAATTACTTTGATGATTGGTCTTTTAGGATGGTTGATGGTGAGAAACCTGTCATGGGTTACATTTATGAATCAATGGATCTTGACAAAGATGCCATCAAAGCAAAATATCGAAATGATGAGACCAAATATATGCCTCTTTGGGACATAATTGACGAGCGATGGGATAGGTAGTTGCACTCACCTTTACATGCTGCTGGATACTTTTTAAATCCAACATACTTTTATGATAAGACCAAGTTTAGTGAGGATGGGGAGGTTGGAAGAGGGCTTATGACTTGCATTGAGAGAATGAACCCAGATCAAGAAGTCCAAAGTCGCATCATTTCTCAACTGCAAGATTATAGGGCACATTCAAAACTTTTTTCCTTTACCAGTGCTACACGAGAAAGGACTAAAATGTTGCCAGGTATTTTGTATTATGTTTTATAATTTATTATCTTGATTATTTTAAGTTTTTTCATCTTCAATTAGCACTCTTGAGTCTTGACTCATGAACCACATTACACTTGTTAGGTCTTTGGTGGCAAAATTTCGGTAGTGATACACCGGATCTAAAGAAATTTGCCACTAGAATCTTAAATCAAACATGCAGCGCTTCAGGTTGTGATCACAATTGGAGCATGTTTGAGAAGATTCATTCCAAGAAGCGCAACCGCTTGACACAAAAGTGCTTGAATGACCTTGTTTTTGTTCACTACAACCTTCCGCTTCGCAACAAGCAGATACTTGGTGAGAGACTTAAGTCTAAAAAGTTAATGGCTCAATCATTTGTAATCTAAATTTGAAGGGTTGGTATAAATTTCCAATTCACATTTAATTCACATTTTCAATGTATCTTGATGTTCATAGGTTTGGATCATTCAACGATTTCCTTGGACATGGAAGACCTAGAGCTAGAGTTAAATCAAGATGGGGATCCTCATCCTACATCTACTTGGATCCAATCAGGGGTTCCTCTTTTTAGACCCAAGGACTTAGAGACCCTTTAGGGTCAAGCTGAAGCAGTTGGAGACATAGCAACATCTACTTCTTAGTTTTATGGTTCCTTCCTTTTATGTATTTTGGATTTTGGACTGATCTTATGGATGAGAATGATATATTTGGACATCTATCTACATTCTAGACTCATCTTATGGATGAGAATTGATATATTTTGGACATCTATTGATATCTATTGGACAACTATTGATAACTTGCAGTATTTGGGCATGGCTATTTGAATATCTATGAAAAATGTTTTTTTTTTAATTCAAAATATGTGTATATATATTTAATTTTTTATAGTTGTCAATTTTTTCCCGATCCGATTCAAACTCTTCACTCTTTTTCCTCGCCGATTTATTGCCGATTCTGATTCTGGCAACTTTGGATAGAAGACTAGCTCATCTAAACTATCAAGCTCTCCCAGCATTAAGGAACATGGTGACAAGTCTACCAGTGCTTCATGTAGACCATGATGGTATATTTAGAGGACGTGCACTTGGTAAGAATTCCAAGGGTTACTTTCTGAAAAGTGAAAGTAGATCCAAGGGAATATTGGATCTAGTTCACTCTGGCTTGTGCGGACCCATGACTGTTACTTCATTGGGTGGTTACAACTACTATGTAACATTTATTGATGACCATTCACGAAAGACGTGGATATACATTCTCAAGACCAAGGAATCCAAGGAGGTACTCAGCAAGTTCAAAGAATTCAAAGCACAAGTCAAAAATTTGTTAGGAAGAAGGATTAAGATCCTTGGATCAAACAATGGTGCATAATATACCTCTACAAAATTCAATGATTTCTGCAAGGAAGCAAGAATTCAGAGGGAGTTCACAGTTCCCTACAACCCTCAACAAAATGGGGTTCTGGAAAGAAAGAACATAACAATTGTGGAGGCAACCAAAGCCATGATACATGACCAAAGTCTACCAATGTTCTTATGGGAAGAAGTATCCAAAACAACTGTTTATGTACAAAACAGATGCCCTCATAAAATCTTGAAGAATATGACTTCGGAAGAAGCTTTCACAGGAGTGAAGCCAAAAGTGGGCCACCTTCATATCTTTGGTTGTCTAGTCTACATTCATGTGCCCAAGGATAAAAGGACGAAGCTAGAACCTTCAGGCAAGAAGGTAACATTCGTGGGATACAGTGAGTCTTCAAAGGCTTACATAATATACATCCCAGGATTGAGGCAAATCAAAGTCAGTAGGGATGTGACCTTTGAAGAAGAGATGGCTATCTGGAAGGGAAGAGGATCTGTTATGGAGGTCGATGATGATGAGGAGAAGAGATCATCGCCCCCTCCAGTAGTTAAGCGGGAGTTTGAAGAAAAGTGTAATGAACAAAATAAATATAATAATTAAACATTATTAAACAATTAAATAAACTAATACTTAATGAAGAGGCACCTTGATGAAAGGTTATGCCTCTTTACGAAAGGGCACCCAGTATGGGTATTTATACAAACATCATTCTCATTGTAATATCATCACTTATCTTATCAATCATATTTTATTATATTCATGGATTACTCGAATCTCACTTATCTATGCTGGTTATTTCTATAAGAAACAAATTTTCTTCGTTTCAGTGGCATGAAGGCCCTTCTTGGGCATTTCCTCTGATGTTCGTTTCAAAAAGAATGAACCGATCGATCCCATTGATCGAGCTGAGCCAGTTGATGCTCGCACAAATATGGCAGTAAGTCAGAAAAGGCCTAGATGGGCACAACAGACATTGCAGGATGCAGAGGGGCACGAAGCTCCACATGGCACTTATCGAGAAAGCAAAAGACCTTAGAGGTTCTTGAGTTATGTAGAATTGACGAGTCACATCATTGCATCAGAACCTACCACGTATGAAGAAGCATCCAGACACCAAGTTTGGAAGGATGCAATGACAGAGGAATTCCAGTCCATTATGAAGAATGACATATGGGAGGTTGTACTGAGGCCTGAGAGAAAGTCAAGAATGAATTCCAAATGGCTAAATGGATTTTCAAGATTAAACATGGAGCAAATGGTAGTGTGGAAAAACACAAGGTTAGATTTGTTGCCAGAAGATTCTCTCAGAAAGAGGGAATTGACTAAGATGAAACATTTTCTCTTATGGCTTGATATACTTCCATTAGAACCATTATCTCTGTTGCTTCAACTATGGGATGGAAGTTGCATCAAATGGATGTAAAGACCATTTTCCTCAATGGTGTTATCGATGAAGAAGTTTACATTGAACAACCAGAAGGGTTTGTTGTCCATGGAAAAGAGTCTCACATTGGCAAATTGAAAAAAGGCATTATATGGACTCAAGCAAGCACCTCGTGCTTGATATGGATGGATAGACGGATACCTGATAAACTTGGGTTTCACCAATAGTGATGCAGATCCCAATCTTTACTACAAGATTTTAGATAATGAGACATTGATCTTGGTTTTGTATGTGGGCGACTTGTTTTTCACAGGTCATGAGAAACTTATTGAATGGTGTAAGAAGAAGCTTGCCTCTGAGTTTGAAATGAAGGACCTTCGATTGATGCATTACTTCTTGGGACTAGAAGTATAGCAGAGGCAGAAAGAATTTTTCTAAAGTTAAGGAAAATACACCATTGATATTTTGAAGAGATTCGGGATGTTGGACTGCAAGTCCATGGCTACTCCGATGGACGCAAATCTGAATAAGCTGAGAGAATATGCTTCAGATTCTGATTTGATTGATCCCACCATGTATCACCAACTGATTGGATCTTTGATGTATTTGACAAACACTAGACCAGATAAATGTTTTGTTGTGAACACTCTCAGCTAGTTTATGAGTGATCCAAGGCAGATTCATTGGGTTATTGCAAAACATGTTCTTAGATACTTACGTGGCATTATGGGATATGGACAAATATGATTCAGGATGCAATTTGACATTGCAAGGATTTTTTGATTCAGATTTGGCCAGATGTGCTGTAGACAAGAAGAGTACTTCCAGATGTTGCTTCAATTTGGGTTTTGCAGTAATTTCCTGGTGTCGTAGGAAGCAACCATCAGTAGCACTCAACATTGCAGAGGCTGAGTATATGGCTGCCATTATAGCATCCTGAGAAGCAGTATGGATTCTAAAACTCCTTGCAGGATTGTTTGGTCAAATTCCAGGACCAACTGTGATTTAGTATGATAATCAGAGTTGTATACAAATGTCAGTGAATTTCGTATTTCACGATAAGACGAAGCATATAGAGATTTGATATCACTACATTCGTGATATGGTGCAGAAAGGTGTAATCGAATTACACTATGTTCCGACAGATGACCAGACTGTAGAATTTCTTTACCAAGCTCTTCTTAGGACAAAGTTTGATTACTTTTGCAGAAGACTTGGAGTAGAAGAAAATTCATCCCTCGTGGAGAGGGAAAGTTGAGATAGACATCTACATTGCATTGGTGCCTCTACTCGTTCCAAATCTCTTCATGGTATGAGAGAAATCCCATTGGCATTGTGAGATGGGTAGGTAGCAGATGGTCGTGTACACTAGTGACCTCTACTCATTCTGGTTCTTAGCCTGGTATGGGAGAAATCCCATTGCAGTAGAGACGAATAGGTAGTAGATAGTCGTGTACAATGGTGGTCTCTGCTCGCCCTTGTTCTCAACTTGGTATGGGAAAAATCCCATCGACATATTGGGACGAGCAGGATGCAAATGGTCGTGTGCACTGGTGACCACTACTCGTTCTGGTTCTCGACATGGGGTGGGAGAAATCTCATCTGCAGTAGAGACGAATAGGTAGTAGATGGTCGTTTACACTGGTGACCGCTATTCGCCTTGGTTCTCATCCTGATGTTGGAGAAATCCCATTGGCACTTGAGATGAATAGGTAGTAGATGGCCGTGTGAAGCATGTCCTGGTTAGAGATGGACTTGTAGTAGATGAGATGTTGATTGTTGTTGTACTCTCTGATGGACTGTGTAGAGTTGTAGAGTTGATGGATCTACCGATGGACTGAGTGGATCATATGCATGATGATACCTCTCGACAGACGGAGACTGTGTCGACAACCTTTAGCATGTATAGAGATGATTGAGACATGAGATGTTCGTGATGCTGATGATGACCATATTTTAAGAATACCTTCCTTGTTGAGAGGGAGTGTTGGAATTTGTGCAACTTCAGAAGTTATTCTTAATGTACTTGTATTGTATATTTCCTTGTACCTCCTACAGGAGAATCAATGTAAACCTTGGGGGAGATTACGCAACGAAAAGAATAAAATAAATATTATTTTTATATTTCCCCAAGGTAGGTCGGCCCAGTCAGTTAGACAAGTCGGCCCTGTTAGGGTAAAGCTCAGTTTTTGTAATGTGTATAAATAGAAGGCAAGTGCGCTTCATTTACTCACTCATCGAACACAAGCAAGTTCACTCTCTTCTGGAAAAGTTTGCAGCACAAGTGAGGAGTGTTTTCTGGGGTTTTATCTTGGAGAGATGTCTCTATCTCTCTCTCTCTCTTTCTTCTACTCTGTTCTCAGAAGCTATCATCACTATACGAAGGTTGCTGGATTTTACCCGATTGGGTTTCCTATGATAAACTATTTTGTTCTTTGTTTCTGTGCTTTGTCTTTCTTATAGAGATCCTATTGTTTATTTGCAATTAAGTTATACTGCTATAATCTTGTAAAAACTAACAACTACTTCAAGTTCTTAGTTTAGCATTACCTGCACCTTTTCCTGGGTTTGTGCTTGTAGATTCTCTTTCAACATCTCTTGTTCCTCCTTGCTTCTACTCGCATTTGCCTTGGGATTTTTCCTCGCTTCTACTTATATTTGCTTTTGGATTTTTTGCGAAATGTGATTCCAGAGGCACTACTGCTATTGTTTCCAAGTTGCTTTTTCCATCTTTCCCTCGGTAACAACTGACTTAATAGCCTCTCAAAAGTTGTGTTAGTGGATATAGATAGTCATGACTCATAAGTTATGTGAAGAGTTTATACATCATTCTCAAATGATGGATGGAGAAGTTTGTAGTATACCAAGTAATGGAATCTCCCTTACACTGTGTTATCTTTCACTTGGCTCCCGTAATTGCTAGTTTGGTGGCTTGTTGGTTGTTTGCATGGTTTTGCATAATAGTTTGTTTATTCAAAGATTAATTGTATGCCATATAAAAACAAATAAACATCATTAACCCGATGATATCGAGCTTGAGACACTGTTGGAATATATAGCGCTATCTATGCTATGCAAGTCTGGTAATACTATAATAGTAATTACTACAGATCAATTAATAATAACCATATGTTGTAAGTGGAGTAGTTCTGACCTTATACAGTGCTGATAAAGGGCTAAAGATGGCTGTAACAGCTGTAGATGGCACTCAGAATGGTGTAGAGAGTTGGTTGTAGGTGTGCTGTCCGATATAAATGCCAAATAGGTTGAATAATGGCTGCAATAAGCAGATTACTTCTTCTTTTGATGAGTACAACCCCAAGTATGGCAAAACGATTTACTTTAACCTTCAAACAACTTCCATGCATGTGATCGTGGGCTCTCCAAAGAGCTGTAAGCCACAGATGTTGATCATGGCTTCTTTAGAGATGATTTGGGGCTTACTAATCAATGGTAGCTTGTATAAGAGCGAATTGTTGTTAGTGGGAATGGAACGCTGCCTCAATGGATAGATTGCAGCCCTCTTTCACGTGAATATGGCAGTCCACAATGATCACAACCTCAACGATAAAAACAGAGCAGTAAATAGGGTAGTCTTTGTGGTGAAGGTCTGAATTGACCGGTTTGATACTGAATTGGCAGAGTCGGTGTTTGAATCGACCGGTTCAATACCGAACTGGCCTAATTGGTATCTGAATCGACTGGTTTGGTACTGAACTTGTCATATCGGTCGCCTCACGACATAGATCAACCAATTTTTCTGGTCCGACACATGTGGGGCCAGTCATTAAAATACTCAATTTAAATTTAAATTTTTCCCTAATCTAACCAGAGATTCAAGGCATGGAAAGCAGTACTCGACCTTGTGCTTCTAGGCGACGTAGGTGTTCAACTAGTACTACTACTGCAGTTGCAGATGACCTGGAGGAGTCCGAGCCTGAGCCAGATGATGATGCCATTGCTAGTCCTTCTAGTTCTTCTGCTTCTTGTTCTAGCAGTGGTGATGAGTTTGATGATGTATGGCAGTTGACTATGTAGTATGATCATTGATGTATGATGTATGATGTATGATCATGACATGTTGTAGTAGCATCATGATTCATAGCATGTTGATTTTTGGACTCTACAGGCCATATAGGCCTCATCGATGACTTATTTTGTTCTAGATATGTATTGCACAATACACTTTGTGCCATATATTGGACTCTTATATGGTATATACATGAGCAAACTTTGGATGTTTTGCCTCTAATGCTTTGGAATCATGGATTAGAATCTTTAAAATATTGTTTCTCTCTAAAATTTAAATATTTTATGTATTTTAGAGTGAACCAAATCATTAAATTCAAATCGGCCGAGTCATTACCGAGTCATTGTCGATTCCGAGTTTGAGTTGATGTTGACCCTTGACTGATTCCATGTCCGAGTCTGATTTTTAAAACTATGTGCCATTGTTCCATTCTTGTAGTAGGGCTGTACCACCCCGCTTTTTCCTTTCCTTTGACTTTCATCTCGATGGTGAGGTTCATGAACGAGTCCTAATATCTATTCAGAGGTTTGGGCCGGATACAAATTAGTGTGTATTCGTATAGAATTGGATGGAGAGGTATAGGAGAGCTATCAGATTATTTGGATTAGACATGGCAGTCCAGGCAAGGGAAACTACAATGTTAGGTGGAAATTAAATTTTAATAGCAAGTTTTGATGGTCTTTTTTGTTTTGTTTGTTTTTTCTCCTATTTGGTAGTGGATGATGGTGTAATTTATTTATTTTTCTTATTTGTTGTAGCTGTTTGCTGGAAAATCACCAAATTACATAAATTTCTCTCTTGTTTGTTGAGTTTGATATGTTGCACTCCGGGTTGTGAGTGCAATTGGACTGTATTTGAAAAAATACACTAACGAATTACAACAGGTTGGAATAGTCTTTGACTACGTGGGTGAAGCAGTTGTAGAGGCTAGTTGATGTGGTTACCATTTGCTTGGGATGGCATGGATTTCATGGTTGATTGGCCATGTCATGGAGAACGAGGAAGTTCAGGTGCCAACATTGGATATTGTAGAGAAACCATTAGTGGAGGAGAAGATTGAGGAAACTCGGCTGCCAACCTCAGTATCAACAACCACCACAAGATCTTCCGCTACTAGGGGAAGACCCATTACCTTTGTCTATAGAATGGTCAGAGTAGATTGTATATGGATCATGAGATACATTTGATGTAATTTTAAATTCTCTATTCAGTTTTGAGTTTTGACTTGACAATGCCAAACAATTAATGTGTGATGTGTCATTTGACATATAATACATCTTATATATGTCTTCTTTCAATATTTACGAGGAAACATGATTATTTGATGTTGTTACTTTATATTTAAAAGAATGAATATATTGTCTTTTAAAGCTTGCCGATATTTGCTGATATTTTGCCAATTTTATGATAACATGAGTTCATGACCCTGGCCGATAAATTGTTGTTAGCAATATTTGCAACATTGGTTTGCAGAAATGCGGATTTTTTTACTTAGAGAAGATGCTGTATATCACAAGTCTGCAGTGATAAGTGTGTTTTTAAGTTGCATAATTTAAATTTTGAAGAATAAGTTGGAACCTAGAATTGGAAATGAATCTCTGTTTTCTTCTATGCAGTGTGAATAAGAACAGGGATGCATCTGAGAAATATATCTTAACTAATGAGGGGCTTGACAGTATTAGAGTCTCTGAAACAGTTGGAGAGAAACTGCCTGGATTTGGTGGTGTGAAGCTTCTTGCAATAGAGGAATTTGAGAAAGAAGCTGGAGGCTACCAAAGTGAGCGTGAAGACTATGGAACCAACTCTGGAGATGGAGGTGAAAGTCAGATGGAAAAAATATCAATTTCAAAAGACTCTTCAAGGAAGAAAAGGAAACGATCAGAACGAGTTCAGTGCTCAAAGTATGTCTTATTGTTTCTGTGTAACTTAATCCCCTTTTGCAAAGCAAAGATTGTTGTAATTTTTTGAGGGCAGTTTCTTTCTTTCTTCTATCGCTCAATTTTGCCATGGAAGTCTTTGACCATTCGTTTTAAGTGTTGTTCCTACTAGGATTTTGACCTAACTTTTTTGATTTTGATTTTGGTCCATTGTTTTTCTTCAATTATTCATCTAGTTTACTTGCAGGATCCTGTTTTTTGCATTTGTATATATGATGGACTAGCTATATTATGGGGGGCCTGAAATGTTAAAGCACAAAATGCATGTTATATGATCGGCAATCTGGGATATAAATGTGCTTAACTGCAAAACTATTTCTTACATTAGCTTTATTTTCATATTTATAATCAGAAAAACTTCTGTATTCAGTCATGGGATTGACAGAGTGCTTTTTAAGTTTTATTGTTACAACCTTAAAATGTCTAAATGCAGCCTTCCCCTTATATAAAATTATTTGCATTTGAACATGAATGCGATTGGAGATAGTATATAACGCATTTTTCACTAGACAAATATATATTATAGATTAGTACAACTGCAACAGTTTTAGTTGGATCTTATGTTAATTAAAGTGTCACATCAAGGGTACTAGGGATAGTCGGTGGAATGCATAAACCATGGCATACAACACAGATATGTCAATGGTTAAGGGAAGCAAAGTTTTCACATTCAACCATTTAATCTTCAACCAGCAAATTACATATATGTTTTGATCTGCATTTCATTGCATTTGTGCTCATTTGTTTTGTATATTTTATATTGTCATTGATAGCTAATATTTCTGCCTTAGATCTAGATAATTATAAGCAAGTCCTGAGATGGTTAAGATTTCATCACTTTGTTTGACATGACATTTCAAAATACTGAAGTTTGGGGAAGTGCAGGGTTAGCGTGGTGTTCTCGAGGATTATTCTTATTTCCTGCCATTTCATAGTAGATTCTTAATGCTTAAAGTTTTAACTTTAAGTATCAAATGTGTCCTTTTGTTGGAACAAGATTGAATACTATTTCACAATATTTTTAACTTGGTTATACAGAATTTGGTATGCCTGATTTTATGTATTTTGGTCATTACTGGTTGATGGCATAAATGATAAACCATAAACACCTATTTCTTTTCGAAAAAACAGTTCCTATAAAGATAGACAGAAGTTTACTGTATTGAACCGAAATGGTTCAAGCTCTAATACCAATGTAATGAACTTTAGTTCATATATGCTGAAAACATGGCGAAAATAAGACCTCTGCCCTACACAGTCACTTTGGATTTTTGTCAAATACTTCATTAACCACTGATATCAGTCATTAACAGTAAGCTAAATCAATTGTGCTCTTCACAAGCATTAAATAGACAAGTACTAGGACTGATATACTGCTCATAAAGTACATTTAGCAGTGGAAAAACACATAAATAGCAGACTGTAATATCACATTAACATAGTCATTTTGGTCAATCAGACCCTGGAAAAACCCCTTAAGGAGAAAACCAGTTGCAAGAGATTTTTATTGAGCACCAGAGAGAAAATTTTCAGTACAACAGAGATAAATAATAGCAGTTAATGCACACTGCACAGGATACGACCTCGAAAACAGTACACTTCTACACCCTTGAAAAACGTGCCAATGCTTGCATAGTCAGCTACAGTGCTTTTCCTGGTGCGGCCCACTGTCCAGACTGAATGAACAGTGTTTCTGCTTGGTATGTGTTCCCAGATTTTCTTCTCCGGCAATGTAGTAATCAGCCAATAACAGTCTTGGAAAATGTGCCCACAGCAGTACAAAAGTGCTGTACAACTCCTTTACTGTAGTATGGCCTCTCCACAGTATGCTGTTACAGCCTCGATCTATGTGCTATTTTTCTCCCTTTAAAAATGCGCCCAATAGCTGTTGTACGGACATTCCAGGAAATTTTACCTTGGAAAGCGTGCAGACTCTCTCCACAAGTGCTTCTCCCACTGCCTGGAAAATCATTCCCTTACACAGTAAATCGAGCCCCTTGCCTTGGAACTCGTGCCCTCACTTTGTACTAATGCTCAATCTTACACTCTTTCTCTTGCTTGAGTGTTTTTCACACCCTCCTCTCCAAGCTTCTTGAAGTGCGTGCCTCTCACTCCAACTTTTCTTGGTTGAGTGAAAAATGAAGTCTCATGCTTTCTTTTTATTTTCTCTTTAGGGTAACTCCTCATGACTCTTCGTCTTTTATGGATGGGATTAAATCTTGGCCCACATGATCAAAGGTTGTGTTTTAATGTCAAGTTCACTTAAATCACTTAAGTGAACTATATAAACACACTTTTTTTTTATTTGAAAAGTCACGTTTACCCCAAATATTTAAAAGTACACTTTATAACTTAAAAGTCACTTTAAAAACTTAATAAAATATATCTCCCTTTTAAATTTATAAAGTCACATCAAAAAGTACTTTAATAAATGCAGTTTAATAAAGTCACTTAATGACATTTAATAAGACCCCATCATCTCGGACCCCTTCACCTAGGCACCTGATGCAGGAGTACCTTTGAGCTACAATTTTTTAATACTCCCTCTTAGTGAGGGATGCACTGCTGGCATTTGCTCCACCTGGATCAACGTCCAGTCTCCTCCGTCCAACAACTAAAGCTGGTCCCTCTGGATCTGAGAGCTCCGTAGACAGCTGCACTGGATCAAATGCTGAAGGTGTGTACTAGACCACTCTAGGTTGAGAGTTCGGCTCACTCATGCTCGTCCTCAAGAGTCATCTCATACCAGCTTTGTCTCCCCATAGAGCTGCAGGAATCCTCTCTACTTGTTGCTACCACTGCTGCCATAGAGTCCAACCTCCCACCATACTCACCATCCATAGGATGACCAAATACCGGGTATGTCCTGCCATCTTGGATGCCTAGCAATCTCGCTGTATCCACTCGTCCTTCCAAGGGAATGATCGCATATCCGTCATATTCCAGAGCTGACACTGAGAGCAAATTTTTTTTCAGCTCTAGACCAAGCAAGACTATGCCAATCTCTAGATAACCTCCAGACTCGAGTTGGAATAGAGCATGTCCAACTCCTTCTACTGCATGTGTGTCGGCATACCCATCCTTCGCAAGTTTAACGTTGTCTAGGTCTTTCAACTCTAGGAACATTGCTTGTGCTCCCATCATATGGCGTGTTACTTCGTATGTACCATGAGCCATGTTCGAACTCTCAGCTACACTGCTGCCTGAAATAACTGAGACAAGCGAGAATTCCTTTTTGAATTTCTTCACATACTCTTCCACTTCAGCTAAGTGGCAGCCCCGGATTCTTCTTTCTTCTTGTTCTTCTTCTTGTGGGGACACTGCCCAACATAGTGACCATAATCTTGGCAAGCAAAGCATCTCACTTTGCTCATATCCTTCTCGGACTTGGCTCCACTTCTCAAGCCTCTCTTTTTCTTCTTGCCCTTAGCTATAAGGGCTACATTCTCCTCATCATCCCCTTTCTGTTGGCATGTGCGAGTGGAGCTAGATTTCATCTCCCCTGTGTGAAGTCGTCCCAAAGTTTGGACCATGATGTCATGTTCTCTCTGGTGACAACTTCACGCACAAAATCATGCCAAGGTTGTGAGAAGCCATTCAAGGCTACTCTCACCAACTCTGCATCATCCACTTTCTTGCCAATAGCCCCTAACACATCACGTACTTGTGTAATGCGGGTCATGTATGATGCTACAATGTCGGTCTTGGTCATTTTAATGTCTCTCAGCTTCTGCCTCAAAACCATTTTCCCGTTTTGATTATCATCTTAAAACAACTTTATCAGGGTAGCGCACATCTCATAGGCATTTTTCTTTCCGTTCACATGAGGTATGATGTGGTCTTTTATTGCATCTAGAAGAATGCGCTTTGCCTTCACATTCTTCCTCTGATATTCTTCCAAAAGAATAGGATTAGAGAGAATAGTGACTACCTCCTTGGTTGTTTCCCATTACCCAAGTTTTTTCAACAACAAGGTGACCCTCCTTCTCCGTCCATGGAATGAAATTCTCTGCTCCCATAAGTCTGTCCTCATACCGCAAACCAAGCGTCAAAGATATCTTCATAGACCAACCAACAACTCCTCAAATCTCAAATCTGCTAGACAAGCCAATCTCTGCCCACCTGTGCCAAATCACCCCTCATAGCTTTACCACTCATCAAAACACATGCACCTACAACTGCCACAGTATATTCCATTGTCTTCTTAGAGCCCTAGCTCTGATATCATGTTGAAAAAATGGCGAAAAACAGACTTCTCCCATACACACAGTCACTAAGGATTTTTGTCAAACACTTCATGAACCATTGATATCAGTCATTAACAGTAAGCTAAATCATTTTTACTTTTCACAAGCATTGAATAGACAAGTACTGGGACTGATATACTACTCATAAAGTACATTTAGCAGCGGAAAAAACACATAAACAACAGATTGTAATCACATAAACATAGCCGTTTTGATCAATCAGACCGTGGAAAAACCAATGTTACAAATATCGTGTCGGCGAATATATCGTCGAGGGTCCAAAAAGATATTTTCGGATTTATCGGCGAAAATGTCGGCAAACATCGGCAATATATCGGCAATGTAAAAAAATACAAAAATATTCATTTTTTTTTCAATTTTCTAAACATCTAAAGCAACAAGAACATCAAATAAACACATTGCTACATGAATATGGAAATAAAACCGATATATAAGATGTATAAGAGGTCTAGTGATACATCACACATCAAAAATGAATCGTGTCTCGGATCTTGAGACCCCGACTCATGAATCACCAAAAAAATACAGTCAATGTTTTATGTAATATGTATCTCATATGCAATGAAATCAACCAAATAAAGTAAACTAGGGATTCCTTCTACCCCTTTTACGGGCAAAGGTAATCGCTCTAGTAATGGCTCTGCCTCCAGGGCTAGAAAAACCAGGTGCTCGTGGGGGTCGTCGTGGACTTCCTCGTCCTCTAGAAGTGCCTGGAAACTGATGTGCTCTAGAAGAACTAGAAGAATGATGAGGTACTGGACCCTCATCAAGTCCTCTACCACCGCTACTGCTACCACTGCCCATATATCTGGCTCCCTCTGACCGAGACTGTGGCTGTGAAAGTGGTGGCTGTGTGGCTCCGGGGGGGGCACAATCTCAGATGCGTCTAACCACTCATCGTCCCATGTCTCAGTCTCCATGTCCTGTGTATCATCCTCTAACCAATCAGGTGCTACCTCCATAATAGGTTCCTCAATCTCCGCTCTCCATGCAGCAGTGGTGTCAATGTGATCCAATGAAATAGCCTCCACCTCAGGTTTTTTCTCAAGTTGCTTCACCCACAACCCGAGATTGTAGGAGACGTACACTAGATCATTCAGGCGTTGGGTATCCAACCTGTATGACTACCATAAATTTATCCAATTAGAATTTAGAATACATAAATTAAAATTACCCATATGACATAAATTACAAGTTATAATGAATTTAGAATTTAATTTCAAATTCTCAAACCTGTTGCGCTTCTTGGTGTGTATCTTTTCAAATACACTCCAGTTGCGCTCACAACCAGAAGAACTGCATGTTTGGCTTAGGATCCGAACATCAAGCTTTTGGAGATGGGGTACTCGTTTGTCATAGGTTTCCCACCAAGTATCTACAATGAATTGGAGAAACATAAGAGAAGACATTGAAAATTTGAAATATAAAACAAAGAAAGCAATGAAATTAAATTTTGAAACAAGGTGAAACTTACTTGGCATTATGTTCTTCCTGTCATTAATAGCCATATCAAAGCCAAATGTTCCCATGGCCCTCCTATAGACTTCCAACTCTTTGGAAATCTCTGAACGGTTAGCTGCACTTGGCACCATCCTCTGGACACACTCCAAGAACCCATCCATTACCTCTGCATCAAAGTCGAAGCCACATGAGTAAGAGAATGCGGGGTTGAGGAATAGGCCTGCAGCATGAATGGCGCAATGAAGTGTTTTGTTCCATCGCTGATCAATCACCTCCCATATCAATTTTTGTTTCGCTTGCCCCTCTTCCCCCTTGTCCTCATAGTAGGCATTAATGGCCTCTTTGGCCCTATCCATGGCCTCATACAAGTAGCCCATTGTGGGCTTGTCTCCATCAACCAAGCGTAGAACCCTTACCAAAGGTTCACATACAGTACACACCTCCTTCACCCCATCCCAGAAGCTCTCCTGGTATGACACTAGCCTGAATATGTCATGTCCCTCCGGTTTAGTGCTAATTGATAAAGCACGCCACTCAGCTGAAAGGAACATAGTCTGCAAGTCCCACATAGAAGTAAGGAGAGACTGAAGAGAGATGAAACAAGTGGCAAACCGAGTGATGGCAGGACGGACCAACTCACTATCATGAGTGAACTTCCTCATCAGGCTAAGCACAGAAGCATGATTGTATATAAATTTGGTGATGCTTCTTGCTGAATGAATGACATCCTTGATAAACTGGATCTTCCCCATATCCTCTAAGATCAAGTCAATACAATGTGTAGCATAAGGTGTCCAAAACAAAGTTGGATGCCTGTCCATAAGCATCCTACTGGCTGCCACATAATTCGCAGCATTGCTCGTTACTACTTGGACAACATGCTGCGGACCTATCTCTTGGATGAACTCATCCAACAACTGACATAGTAATGCTGCATCTTTGACCTGTGCAGATGCATCCACAGATTTTATAAACATTATGCTTCGAGGACAATGAACCAAGAAGTTAAGAAGGGTCCTACCCTTCTTATCAGTCCAACCATCTGACATCACGGTGCATCCTGTGGCCTCCCATGAACGTCGAAGCTCCTCCAACCTAGAAGTGCAATTAACCTTTTCATCATCAAGGATGGGCCCTCTCAACTCCTCATAAGCGGGGGGCTTATACCCCGGCCCAACAATAGCAGCAGCTTCGAACATCTGCACGTAGAATGGGTTCCTCGCAAAGTGGAATAGAATATCACTCCACAAAAGACATCGACCCACAAGTTTATCTGCTTCTTTTTTCTATTTTATCTTGTACATTGACTTTATACCTGGTTGTCCACCAGGACCAGATCTCGACAAAAAGTGAGAAATAGAGTGTGTCGTTGAAGGCATGACGGAAGATGAGGATAAGGTCTCACTCCCCACTCCCCCTAAAGTGTGTCTAGCTGTCCCGGATCCTAATGCTGCTCTCATGCCAAGTTCCTGCCTCAAAGCTTCCCTCTCATCTTTCCTCTTGCCAATACCTTCAATTGCAAGTTTGGCCCTATGAACTATTTTAGGAGTGGAGTTTTTACAAATATCTACCTTATGCCCTGCAAGTTGTGCGAGGTGGTATTTGAGCCTACTTATCCCCCCCATCATCTCCTTCCCACACATATTGCATCTAAGCCTTTGTTGATTATGTGGATCAACCGGCTCTGCATACTCCCAGAATGGATCCAAACTCTCTGGCATGCTTGCAACTTTGTAATATGAATTTTGGAATTTAGTTTGAAACCTGCAAAATAAAAAAAACGTTTTTAAGCATATTTTTATTGAAAAAATTGCAAATCAGACAAATAAGGATTGCAAACTACAAACTCAAATTAATTACTAATCCTAGGGCTCTAAACTTTAAAGAAAACTTTAGTAATCTAGATTCTAAAGTTTGAATCTAATCTTATTATTTAGTAATTTTAAATTTTAAATTTAAACCATTTTAAAAATTTATACCATTTAAGACTCAAACAAGGATCTTCTAAGTTCTAATGCTGTGGCATATAGGTTGAAGTGATATCAAACAAGTTTATTATAATCCAGCTTCAAAGATAGGAATATCATTAATAATTAAAGCTTAATTTTTAAACTTCAAAAATTTAATTTTTAACTTATTAATAATTAAAATTTAAAACTTGATTTTTAAATTTCAAACTTCAAAGTTCAAAATTTTAATTTTTAAAGTTTAATTTTTTGAAGATAAAAAAAAAATTAAAAAATCTACATACTACTTACTACTATGATCTATCATCTATCTATTAAAAATTTAAAAAATTAAAAATTCTACGTAGTCATACTGCTGTCTAGACTCTACATAGTGCATTATTATTTTGTATTTTTCACTGTCATACTGCTGATACAGGCCCATTCATGATAAGGCTGTCCAGAATCTTGGTATCTCTTCTCTCTTTTGTATTTTTCACTTCATAATATCGAATCAAGATTCTGAACCATAAAACTCTGCTGTAGTGCATACTTATTACTAAGATGGCTTTCTTTTGAACATTTCATGTAGCTCGGCACTTGCCTTATCATCACGTTCGTGAATACTTAGAACTTAGAAGCACTAGATTTATGGCCTCAAGATTTCTTTAACCTAGTTTAGAGTTTGTTCACATTGGGTTAGGGTTGAGGCAAATCATCACATTCAAATTACCTAAGACTCAAGAGACTAGAGTCCATACCTGTTGGCTGTGGGTCATGGCTGCCTTTAAAGCCTGAAATTCTCTGAATCAAATCTCAATACTCCGTTACCCTGCACATTGCACAGTGCACTCTCCCTCCACGGAATCTGGATTCTGGACAGTGGATATCGGATAACCCTACACAGTGCACCCGTGGGCCGTGACCCTGCTGTTCAGTGCTCACACTGTCGCTGTTTGGAGTGCAGACCCGTCACGGCATCACCCAACTCTCGTAGACTCGTCGCTGTTTGGATTGCAGACCCGTCGCTATTTGGAAGCCGGAACTTTGAAGTTTGACGGCACAGCCAAGCTCACATGACAGTGGACACATTCACAATGCCCTCGCTCCTGTCGGGACTCGGCAACCACGAAAACACAAAAACAAATGAAATAACAAACAAAAATTACAATTTTAACTTTTATTCATAACAACATCGACTCGCGATTATTTAGAGCACATCGCGATTTTTATCGCTGACATCGCCCAAAATATTGCCGAAATTATCGCCCGATATTTACCGATATTATCGCCGCTGAGAATGTATCGCGATATATCGCCGATATTTGTAACACTGGGAAAAACCCAAGGGGAAAACTAGTTGCAAGAGATTTTTATTGAGCATGAGAGAAAGGTTTCAGTACAACAGAGATAAATAACAACAATTAATGCACAAGATAGAACATAAAAAACATTGCACTTCTACACCCATGAAAAACATGCCAATGCTTGCATAGTCGGCTACAACACTTTGCCTAGTACGACCTCACTGTCCAGACTGAATGAAAAACGTTTCTCCTTGGTATGTGTGCCCATATTTTCTTCTGTTCTGCACTGTAGTAATCAGCCACTACAAAGTCTTGGAAAATGTGCCCACAACAGTACAAAACTGTTGTACAATTCCATCTTTATTGCAGTACGGTTTCTCCATAGTATGGTGTTATAGCCTTGATCTATGTACCATTTTATCCCTTGAAAAATGCACTCAACAACTTTTGTATAGACAGTCTAGGAGATTTCTCCTTGGATAGCGTGCAAACTCTCTCCACAACTGCACCTCCCATTGCCTGGAAAATCATGCCCTTACACAAGAAATCAAGCCCCTTGCCTTGGAACTCGTGCCCTCAGTTTGAACTAATCTTCTCTCTCAGAAAAATGCTCAATCTTACTCTCTTTCTTGAGTGCTTCTCACACCACCTCCAAGCTTCTTGAAGTGCGTGCCCCTCACTCTCCAACTTCTCTTGGTTGAGTGAAAAATGAAGTCTCATGCTCTCTTTTGGAAAAGTCACTTTCACCCCAAATATTTAAAAGTAAACTTTATAACTTAAAAGTCACTTTATAAACTCAATAAAGTACATCTCACTTTTAAATTATAAAGCCACATCAAAAAGTTCTTTAATGAATGCACTTTAATAAAGTCACTTAATGGCACCTGAGGCAGGAGTACCACCGAGCTACAAAATGCTAACAATATACACAAAAACATCCAACATAGTGTTGAATTTTTAGCATTAGCATGAATACTTTAGAATTTGTAGAGTAACAGATAACAAATGACAAGTGCAGTAAAACATCAACACATCAAAACACTAAACACAAGATTTTTTCACCGGGGAAACCTTTAAAGGACAAAACCCTAAAGGCATTAGTAATTCATCTCGTAAATGAGATGACTAAGTTCTTCAAAAAATTCTCAAACCTTAATGGGTTGTACCACAGATCCACCATATTACAGAAGATAATTTTTACACAAAAACACCAAATTAGGTCTTTCACCAAATTAGGGCTTTCTGCCCTAATTTTCTCTCTCCTGCCCAGAAAGATCAGACTGCCCAAATTAGCTGTTTGCCTGCGCGTGACCTGTCTGGCTTCTCGGAAAACTGCCCAAGCTGCCCGAGCTGTCTGCCCTGCCCGAACCTGTTCTGCTCTGCCCAGGACCTGTTTTGCCCTGCCCTGGCTTGTTTTGCTGCTGCCTGAACCCACTGTGGCTTGCCCGAGATTCTACAGTCAGCTCGAGACCTTGCCCATGGCTCCTGTTGATTGCCCGCAGGCCCTTACGGGCTGTCTGCTAGCAGCGCGAGGGTCTGCTACAGACCCGAAAGCCCTTACGGTCTATCTGGTAGCAGCCCGAGGGTCAGCTGCTAGCTTAGAATCCTCCACGGGCTATCTATTGCCAACCCAAGGGTTGGTAGAGCCTGCCCGAGAGAAGAAGAGGGCCACTGTAGGTGCCCGTGAGTGTTGGAGGGGTTGTTGAGAGGAGAAGAGGGCTGCCCGTGAAGTGAAGGAGCCCGCTGAAGAGAAGAAGCTGCCCGTGAAGTTATTGAGGTAGCCGTGAAGAGGAAAAGACTTAGGGTTAAACCCTAGCTGCTGCAAAAATGGTGAAACCCTAGTTTAGGGTTTGATTAATAAAAGACAAGTGTGGATACCCTAGCTAGACTCATCCATGCTAGGGCATAACCACAAAACTTCCTTCTCTTCAATAACCAACGAATTCTTTTGTTGGAAGCTGCAAGTGCAAGAGCAAGTCTGTGTAATAATGAAATGGATTGTTATTCTTTTATAGCCTTTGAGTCACTTGTAAGTGGACCAAAACTCAAAAGAAAAAAATAACAATATTTTATTCTTTTATTACTTTGACTTTTACCTTTAGTGGTACTAAAGGTCTTTTTGCACTTTCACTTTGCCTCCTTAGTGGTACTAAGGGTCCTTATGTATTTTATACTTTTACTTTAGCCTTCTTCAAGTGCCATGTGGTCAAAACAAGTGGTCAAGGTGGTCCTTCATCCCCACTCAAAGTACATCATCATCAACAGAGAGAATTACTAATGGGGTGTGACACCAAGATCGGATACTAAGGTGTCTTAACCAAGGGTAGCTAAGCCTTGGAGAAAATCACAAAGCCCACTGGTCGAGGGTCAGAGTGACACACATGCCTAGACCCGGTCTAGGGCTTATAGTGTTATCTTGGTAACAAACTAGGTGCCTCAGCCATAGGTTGCATAATTTGACACAAGGTCAAATACTTGATAACAAACCAAGCGCTTCCATTCTCTTGGAGAATGGCCCTCAGCCCCTGGCTGAGTCCCTAGTCCCGAACTAGGTAAAATTCTTGGTAACTGACCAGGTGCCTCCATTCAAAGAATGGCCACTCAACACTAGGCTGAGTCCCCCAGTGCTAGACTGGTTCCACATCTTGGTCTAGGACCAAATGTCTCCATTCAACAGAATGGTCACTGAACTCAAGGTTGAGTCCCCCAGTGCTGGACTGGCTACATATCGCTGTCCCGGACCAGATATCTCAATTCAACAGAATGGTCACTCAACTCAAGGTTGAGTCCCCCAGTGCTAGACTGGTTCCGCATCCTGGTCCCGGGCCAGATGTCTCCATTCTCCTAAGAGAATGGTTCTCGATGCTGCTAAGAAAAATCAACACTCCCTCTCAGCAAGAGAGGCATTCTTTGCCATTCCTAGCTTGTCACGAAAGTACACGAACTTTGTTGCTGTCAGAGGCTTGGTCAGGATATCTGCGATCTGTTCATCCGTACGAATGTATTGCAACTTCAGAGCACCTCTTTATATTAGGTATCTGATGAAATGGTACTTGATTTCAATGTGTTTCGATCTGTCATGAAACACCGGGTTCTCTAAAAGCTTAATGCAACTGTGATTATCACAATGGATGATCGTTGAGTCAAACTTTCCACTGAACAGATCAGATAGAAGTTTCTTGAGCCAAACTGCTTCCTTGTAGGCATCACTTGCAGTAATATACTCTGCCTTAGTTGTACTCTGAGCTTTGGAACCCTGTTTTTTGCTGGACTAAGAGATCATTGCAGATCCCATACTGAAGCGGTAACCAGAGGTGCTTTTCCGTTCTATTGCAATGCTAGCCCAATCTGAATTAGCATATCCAACTAATAATACTCCATTGCTGAGCCCATAAGTGGTAGTACCTCGCACATATCTGAGTATGTGTTTAGCAGCTACCCAATGTTTGTGCTTCGGATCAGACATGAAGACTCGGACCATTCATTGTGTAACAGATATTTGGTCTCGTAGTACGAGATACATCAAGGATCCAATAAGTTGTCTGTACAGAGTAGAGTCCACACCTTGTGAACTGGTGGCCGAGTCTCGCAACTTTGTCAAGTTGGTAGTCATGGGCACGCTCATGGACTTGTAGTCCTGCATCCCAAATCTCTACAAGATGTCCACTGCATACTTCCCTTGTGTTAGGAAGATTTCGCCTGGCTTTTGCCAGACCGCTAAGCCAAGAAAATAATGCATCAAACCGAGATCCGTCATTTCAAATTCAGAGGTAAGGTCAATTGTTCCTCACCTGTAAGAAACAAGTCATTCACATATAGAGCAAGGATCAAGATATGATTATAAACAACCTTAAAGTACAAGTTGGAGTCAACTGTACTTTTGGAAAACCCCAAGCTGTGGAGAAATCCATCCATTCTCGCATACCAGACTCTCGGAGCCTGTTTCAATCCATACAAGGATTTCTTCAGTTTACACACATGGGTTTTATTCCTAGGAGTCATAAAGCCTTCAGGTTGTTCAATATAGACTTCCTCATCAATCTTGCCATTGAGGAAGGTTGTCTTTACATCCATCTGAATACTGCAACAAGAGAAATGATGGTTCTAATGGTAGTATACCTGGCAACATGAGCAAATGTTTCATCATAGTCAATGCCTTCTTTTTGAGTGAAGCCACGAGCTACGAATATGGCTTTATACTTCTCCACACTGCCATCAGCAACATGCTTGATTTTGTAAAGCCATCTGGATGTCATTACTGACTTTCCTGTTGGTTTGGGAACAACTTCCCATACATCATTCTCAATGATTGAACTGTACTCTTCAATCATAGCATCAACCCATACCTCTTGACTTGATGCTTCTTTGTACGAGGAAGGTTCTGCACTAATGAGCTGGCTCATAAGACCGCAGTACTTCTGTGGTCTTATGCTTTCTCTAAAAGTCCCGGAAGGAGCTTTATGCTTCTCGGCTTCGTGTACCGTTTCTCGGTACCAAGCAAGTCTCCTTTTGGAAGGAGGAACTTCAAGCAGTTCTTTTGGTGGACTTTTCGTATCCTCAGGTGCATCTCGAATTTGATCCTCAAATTCCTCTTCTTCCCTTTGAACTTTTGAATTTGGAATCTCAGGAGGAGGTACTTCATCTTCCTTTGAAAGCTCTTGTGTTTTACGAAACACAGCTTCCTCATGGAAGATCACATCTCTACTGACTTCAATGTACCTTTGTCCATGTACATAGATGCTGTAGGCCTTCGAGCTGTCACTGTAACCGACAAATATACCTTTCTTACCGGAAGGCTCTTGCTTAGCCCTCTTTTCTTTTGGCACATGAATGTAAACATGAGTGCCAAATATCCTTATGTGGTCAACTGCAGGTTTCTTGCTGGTGAAGACTTCTTCTGGAGTCTTCTCCCCCAAGATAGCATGAGGGCTTCTGTTTTGGATGTACACAACAGTACATGCAACTTCAGCCCACAAGGAAAAAAGGAAGATCTAGATCAGTAAGCATGGCTTTAGCAGCTTCACAGATCGTTCTATTCTTCCTTTCTGCCACTCTTTCTGCTGAGGGTTGTACGGTACTGTCAGCTCTTTCTTGATTCTTGCTTCTCGGCAAAGATCATCAAACTCATTAGATTCATACTCAACTTCGTTATCTGATCTCAAGATACAGATGTGTTTTCCTGTCTGATTTTCAATCAGAGCCTTGAACTCTTTGAACTTGTCAAAAGTTTCACTTTTGACCTTGAGGAAGTAAATCCATGACTTCCGAGAATGATCATCTATGAAGAAGACATAATATAAACACCCACTTAAGGAGGGTTAAGACATAGGCCCACAAATGCCAGAGTGAATCAAATCTAATATGCCTTTAGATCTATTCTTGCTTTTGGAAAAGGATTGTTTAGTGTTATTACCTAGAGCACATCCTTTGCAAATTCCATCATGTTTTAGAGATACCTCTGGCATAGCTGTAACCATCTTCTGTTAGCTTGGAAGAGCTGTATAGTGAAGGTGTCCAAACCTCCGATGCTACAACTCACATGGATCAACTGTATGATGTACCAAAGCATGAGTGGAATCTTCAGAAGCCTTATAAAGACCTCCCTCTCGAACTCCAATCTGTACAGCTGAGATTAGCTTTTCATTCTTTGCTCATAGTAGGACCTTCTTGTCCATGAAGAGGACTCTGTAGCCCTTGTTCTCTAAGCCAGCAACAGAGGAACTAGGACTCTGTAGCCCTTGTCTTCTTTAAACCAGGAACATATAAGACATCATCAATATGTAAAACCGTACCTGAATCAAGTTGAAGTGTAGTTGAGCCAACTCCTTCAATCTTGTAAGTGGAGTCATCTCCAAGTTCCACTAGTGTAGTGAACTTCTTTCTATAACTGGTGAGAGCTCCACGGGTACCTGTCATATTCCTGGAGGCACCACTATCCACTAACCAAGAGGTAACACTGTCTCTGATGGATCCAGAGAGAGCGGAGATCAAGTAGTACTCTCTTCTAGTTCGTCTTCTTTGGTGGCCTTGGTCTTCTTCTTCTTCTTCTGCAACAGAAGCTTGGAATCTTCTTTTGAATTTCCTCTTGGGCTGCCTGCAATCCCTGGCAAAGTGCCCAAACTTCTGGCAATTATAGCATTCCACTTTTGAAATATCAGAGTACTTACCTTGAGGTTTCTTTCCCTTCTTTTGCTGAAGAGAGGGCTTCTTGAACTTCTTTGTCTTTGCTGCAAGTGCAAGGTTCCCTTCTTTAGTTGCCTTTCCTAAAGTCCTTCCCTCTTCTTCCAAGCAATCATGCCAAAGTCTTTCAAAGTTTGGTTGATTCTCACGTTCACTGACAGATGCCAGGAATATTTCCCAAGAGTTTGGGAGACCAACGACCACAGTGCACAAGGTCATCATCATTTACAGCAATGCCAATAGCAGTAAGTTGATCTCTCATCTGTGCAATCTTTGTAAAGAAGGGTCCAACCCCTTCATCCTTGTTCATCTTCAATGTTCAGAGCCTTTTCTTCAAGACTCTCGTCTGACTGGGAGCCTTCTTCTCATACAAGGTGTCAAAGCATTCTTTGGCAATCTTCAATGATGTGATGTTGGGCATCAAGGTTTCTTTGACATAATCATAGATGATCCTTCTAGCCTTAGCCTGCTTCTTCTTGTAAGCAACTCCGCCAGCATTAGATGTTGGCTCTTCACTAATGTTGAACACCATGTCATCAAGGTCATTTTCCTCCAGAATAGCTGTAAGCCTAGCCTTCTAGGAATTATAGTTGGCTGAACCTTGAAGCTTTTCTTCTGTTCTGAAGATGTTGTTGGCCATCTCTGCCACTTAGTCAAATGTCAAGTCTGCAAAAATATCCCAAGGTCTAGGAAGACAACATCTATCTCCTTTTACTGGGTCTTCACATGCTAAGCTTTGATACCATGTTGAATTTTTAGAATTAGCATGAATACTTTAAAATTTGCAGACTAACAGATAACAAATGACAAGTGGAGTAAAACATCAACACATCAAAACACTGAACACAAGATTTTTTCACTGGGGAAACCTTTAAAGGACAAAAACCTCAAAAGCATTAGTAATTCATCTCGTAAATGAGATGATTGAGTTCTTCAAAAAATTCTCAAACCCTAATGGGTTTGTGGTTTGTACCACAGATCCACAAAATTACAGAAGATAATTTTCACACAAAAACACCAAATTAGGTCTTTCACCAAATTAGCACTTTCTGCCCTAATCTTCTCTCTCCTACCCAGAAAGATCAGACTACCCAAATTAGCTGTCTGCCTGCCTGTGACTTGTTAGGCTGCCCGAGCTGACTTGCCCTACACAGACCTGTTTTGCTCTGCCTGTGACCTATTTTGCCCTACCAGGGCTTGTTCTGCTGTTGCCCGGACCTACTGTGGCCTGCCCAAGATTCTACAGTCAGCCCGGGACCTTGCCTGTGGCTCCTGTTGACTGCCCGGAGGCCCTTACAGGCTGTCTGCTAGTAGCCCGAGGGTCTGCTACAGACCCGGAAGCCCTTACGGGCTGTCTGCTAGCAGCCCAAGGGTTTGCTGCTAGCCCAGAACTCTCCACGGGCTATCTGCTGCCAGCGCGAGGGTTGGTAGAGCCTGCCTGAGAGAAGAAGAGGGTTGTTGTAGGTGCCCGTGAGTGTTGGAGGGGATGTCGAGAGGAGAAGAGGGCTGCCATCAAGTGAAGGAGCTTCCCGTTGAAGAGAAGCTGCCTGTGAAGTTGTTGAGGTAGCCGTGAAGAGGAAAAGACTTGGGGTAAACCCTAACTGTTGCAAAAATGGTGAAACCCTAGTTTAGGGTTAATCAATAAAAGACAAGTGTGGATTCCCTAGCTAGACTCATCTATGCTAGGGCATAACCACAAAACTTCCTTCTCTTCAATAACCAACAAATTCTTCTGTTGGAGCAGCTGCAAGTGCAAGAGCAAGTGTGTGTAATAATGAAATGGATTGTTATTCTTTTATAGCCTTTGAGTCACTTGTAAGTGGACCAAAACTCAAAAGAATAAAATAATATTATTTTATTCTTTTATTACTTTGACTCCTTAGTGGTACCAAGGGTCCTTATGTATTTTAGACTTTTACTTTAGCCTTCTTCAAGTGCCCTGTGGTCAAAACAAGTGGTCAAGGTGGTCTTTCATCCCCACTCAAAGTACATCATCATAAACAGAGAGAATTACTAATGCTTTTATCTCACACTCTGTGTGAAACCAAGATCGGATACTTAGGTGTCTTAACCAAGGGTAGCTAAGCCTTGGAGAAGATCACAAAGCCCACTGATTGAGGGTCAGAGTGTCACACATGCCTAGACCCGGTCTAGGGCTTGTTATCCACTAAGTTGTACTTAGGGGATTTCTAGTGAGCCACCAAGGATCAGAACAAGTAAATTGTTCCTACTCAGTACTCATAATTTCCAAGGATTCATCAGGACCAAATGTTGGTCCTTTTGTAATTTTTACACCAAGATCGGATACTAAGGTGTCTTAACCAAGGGTAGCTAAGCCTTGGAGAAGATCACAAAGCCCACTGATTGAGGGTCAGAGTGTCACACATGCCTAGACTCGGTCTAGGGCTTGTTATCCTCTAAGTTGTACTAGAACTTAGGGGATTTCTAGTGAGCCACCAAGGATCAAAACAAGTAAATTGTTCCTACTCAGTACTCATAATTTCCAAGGATTCATCAGGACCAAATGTTGGTCCCTTTGTAATTTTTACATGTTCATACCCTGCGGGGATTTTGTAATAAATGACTTAGCATGATGAAAATTTTGTAAAAGGTTTGGCTTGCCTAGGACTTCGTTATCAATACTTTACACTAGGGTGTTTTTTCCTTGGGATTTATATGTCGTTTTTTAATGACTTATAATTTTTGATTTTTTCACCCACTCCTCCAAAGCTAGAGTAAATGTCTTGGTGAAAAAGCCTTAGGAGGTTATTAAAACCTAGGTGTCAATGTATATTACCAAGCTAATCATTGTTTTTGAGTCATATGAACATGTATTAAGTCCCCCATAGGGTTTTTTTAATTTCCGGAATTTTTTTTTTAATTTTTTAATTTTATTATTATTTATTTTTATCTTCTATTGGTATGTTTTTAGGCTTATTTTTTACAAGTTAATTAAAAAAAAATAAAAAAGGCATAAAAGTGTGGTCTAGATTCCGATTGGGGCATGGGGGTGCTCATTTTCTAACTCGGAGCATATATTTTACCCCTGGACCCACTTTCCTAAGTTTTTAAGTGATTCATTTTTCACTTAATTAACTTTTAGTCAAAAAACCAAAAAAAAGACCAAAAAATGAGGAAATAAAAGAATTCGGCAATTTCCAAAAAGTTAAAAAACATGCCAAAAATGAAATTTCTGAGTTGGCAAAGCTATTTGGAAATATTCCTAACCTTCCCGAAACATGTTGGAGCATTTCTCTCATGTGAAAGAGGCAACATGACGTTGCCAATTGGAGAGGGTGCATTTCCCAGGAAATTTATGGAAAGAGCAGAAGTAAAGTGGAATAGGTTGTGTTTGGTTTTGGAATGAGTCATTTTTGTATTAAATTGTTTCCATTTTACAAGCTCATGCCAAGTCCGTGAATGCACCACCCTCTTCATCTCTATTTTTCTATATAAGCAAGGCTCTTGCTCTTCAATTTGGATGAAGCAAGTAACCTCTGCTATTGTAATGATCATTATTTTTTCTGATTTTGAATAAAAGTCAAGACTTTGGAGGTCTAAATGGTGTAAGATCTTGTTGATGTGAATGCCGTAATTAATCGAGGTGATATTTGGCTAAGCTATTGTTCATTTCTTACAAGTTTTGTAGATCTGATTTTTAGCTTAAAAATCCTTTATGGTTTATTGAGTAAACATTTAAAGTATTAATTTGTTTACTTGTATTTGGTTATCTGAGATTAAGAAGCAACATTTTGTAGTTGGTAATACTTGTGTTCTTCTCATTTCATTTGATTGAATGCACTAGATTGGATTTCACTTGTTCAAAGTTTGTGTGTAGCTTGCAGATTATCTCAAGTGAAGGAGAAGTGGGAGCTCGGTTGCATCCCTTCTTTCCTTCATTCTTTATCTTAAAGATTTAACATTTCCTGCATTTTAGGCACTTCTATGTCTTCACAAAGATTCTAGCCAAGCTTGAGGGCTATTTCTTCATCCTTAAAAAATTAAATTTTTTTCTTGTTACCTTTAAAAGCAAGCTTAGATTTTTTCTTAGCTTGATTATTTAACTAGATCTAAAAGCATTTCTTTTTAACCATCATAAGCTTAGATCTAGTGAATCTCTTGGTATTTGAAGTGGTTTAAATTCCTTCAACTTTCGCAAATACTAAGGTGTAAAATTTTGATTGTATTTCTATGCTAATCCACTAATTTATAATATATTAGCTTGTTGTATTTTGTATTTTGTTGACAGGTCAAGAGGAAATGCTGGTGAAATTTTCAAGTTTTTAGCCTCCCAAAGCATCTCCAAATCCCCCCTCTTCAATCCCTTTCTTTCGACAATTTATTGTAAACCTTTTAGCCAAAGTATAAGGTCAAAAGGCAACCCTTTTAGCCCAAGTATAAGGTCAAAAGGCAACCCACACCCCTCTTCCCCTATTTGGGGGAAGATTGTATCTATCCTTGAAGTGGGTTGGATTTTCTTGTTCGTTTAGATTAGATTTGATTAGTTCAACTTTTAAATCAATCAAGTTTATTTCAAGATCTACAAATTTTATTCAAAGTAATCAAATACAAACTCGACATCTATTTGTCATAGTAATTAGTCTCACAATTTTTTGTTCACACGAGCACACAATCCGTCCTGAAGGGCTGTATCACAACTTTACTTTGCTTTCATAAATTGGAACAAACATTTGCCTCTTTCGTGTATGCTCTACCCCTCGCAGCTTTGTCTGACTCTTGTGGATATCAAAAGCGGAATTGTGCACTTATTAATTTTCTCACATCTAATTAAATAACTTATTTTAATAAAAGTAACTACCCAAAACATTACGAAAATTCGGCGTAAACGATTTTGGAGAAGTAGTGGGCAAATTCTTTAGGGAAAGCGGGAACCACTAGAAAGTGACCGTGGGGTCCCGTTAGGCTGCACCCTTGTGGTGTAGTGTTGAACACCCCCCCATGACTCCATCTAGCCCACATTTTCCCGTGCGGAGCCACTCTTCCCAAATTTCGGACATATTCCCAGTACCACTTGGTATATCGGGAATCCCCTTCCTTTAATTATTCATCATTATAAGAATTAAAATAGACCAAGTACACGAGCAAAATATTTTCTTTGTTTTCAACAGCATTCATTGTTTTGTGACTCCATATTGGCACTGGTTCAATTCTTGTACTCTCTATTTTGCTTATAGTTATATTGTGATTATTGATATATCTTGCAATGCTGTTGAATTTAGTTATATAATTTTGCATGGTATTGTGTCAACAATTTATTCATTTCTAACTCCTTAAACAACCCAATCAATTGAAACAATTAAAACACTTAAAAGCCTTAGAAACTCTTTTGGTAGGGACTACCCCCCTTGGCTTCATTAGGAGTTAAGCCTAAACAGAGGAGTCAGGAGTAGGTGACAGTACCTGACTCGAGACTTGCCCCCAAGGACACACCAAGCAGCTTGAAGATTTATGCTGCGTTAACCGAGGTGCGTAAGAGGCGACAACGGGGCTTATAGTGTTATCCTAGTAACAGACCAGGTGCCTCAGCCATAGGCTGCATAATTTGACATAAGGTCAAATACTTGATAACAGACCAAGCGCCTCCATTCTCTCGGAGAATGGCCCTCAACCTCGGTCTGAGTCCCTTGTCTCAGACTGGGTAAAATTCCTGGTAATTGACTAGGTGCCTCCATTCAAAGAATGGCCACTCCGCTCTAGGACGAGTCCCCCAGTGCTAGACTGGTTCCACATCCTAGTCCCGAACCAGATGTCTCCATTCAACAGAATGGTCACTCAACTAAAGGTTGAGTCCCCCAGTGCTGGACTGGTTCCATACCCTGTTCCCGAACCAGATATCTCCATTCAACAGAATGGTCACTCAACTCAAGGTTGAGTCCCCTAGTGCTAGACTGGTTCCACATCTTGGTTTCCGGACCCGATGTCTCTATTCTCCCAAGAGAATGTCTCTCGATGTTGCTCAGAAAAATCAACACATAGGAGTGAATGATATTTTAAATCCTTAACAGACAAATAATATATAATTGAATAATGATTGAATCATATATGATATTTTTGCACATATATTACAGAAGTTTTAATATTAAATATACTAAAATTATATATATTGTTGCACATATATTACAGAAGTTTTGTAGAGAATAAGATGATATGATGTTACAATAAAAATGGTCTAGCTTATATAGGCTCGATGGTGACTCTTTATGTTAAGTCACGTCTCTTGAAAGCACCCATTCCTAATTATAATTAAATATTATTAAATAGAACAATAAAGTTGAAATCCATAAAGGACAAATAATATATAATTGAATAATGATTGAATCAAATATGATATTGTTGTGCATATATTATGGAAGCTTGAATATTAAATATACTAAAATTATATATATTGTAGTGAATAAGATTATATGATGTAACAATAAAAATGGCCTTGCTTATATAGGCTTATGGTAACTCTTTACATAAAGTCACGTCTCTTGAAAGCACCCATTCCTAATTATATTTAAATATTATTATATAGAATAATAAAGTGGTAAATATTATATTTAATAATATTTAATTATAATTAAGAATGGGTGCTTTCAAGAGACATGAGTTTGTTTAAAGAGTCACCATGAAGCCTATATAAGCTAGGCCTTTTTAATTTTAACATGATATCGTCTTACTCACTACAATATATATATATATATATATATATATATATATATAAGCTTTCCTAATGTATGTGCAACAAATATTTGATACAATGCCTTGTATATAGTGACTAGTCACGAAGGTGAATGGTTAATGTTGTTATAGTTGAAGAAATGAGGCACTATGATCTTCGAAGCACTGAACAAAATTGCCATATTGTTGAAGGGCCCTAGCTTGATCTTCTATGGAACTACGTGTTTATAGTTTTCTTGGATAAATTTTTTTGTATTGTGATTTCAAGAATGGCCACTATTTTGAGACCTAATTGCAATGGAATTAATATTCCTTAAAACCTATGAAACCGGATTCGGCCTGCGTGTCCCGTGTCCGCGTGTCGGACACAGACACGTTGACAGAACGTGTCCGACACGTCTTTGCAGCATGTCCTGTTTTCGGACACGCGTGTCCGAGGACTGTCAGTGCGTGTCCGGAAAACAGGACACGTTTTCCACTAAAAAAAACGCCCATAATTGCTTTAAATCAAAATTTTCACTTTCTTTTTATCATTTGCAAGTGTGGAGAGGGTTCTAAAGTGTGTTTGGTGTGCAGGTGAATAAGATTTGAAGGATTTAAATGTGTAATTACTAATGTTAAATGTGCATTGATTTTGATTTCTATTGAATATTTGTAATAATTTGGATCTATATGTCTATATTTTTAATATATATATATAACGTGTCCTACGTGTCCTGATTTCGAGGGTCATCGTGCCCGTGTCGGACACTCAAATCCCCGTGTCCTTCGTGTCCCGTGTCCCCGTGTCAGGTGACTTAGTTTAAAACATGTTAACTTTTCTAACCCTAGCACTAGTTAAAACAATTTGTAGGGATTTTCCTTGCTTAAAAATTAATTTCCAGCTATATTACACAACAAACTTGGCAAACTTTGTGTTGATAAAGTTGTCATTGATGCCAACATGAAGCTTGGCTCTTTCAGTTATCATTGATGCCCATGAAGGCCGTGGAGCCACTATTGCCCTTTGTAGTGGACAAGCTTGTGTGGAGCCCTTGGTATGCTGTAGATGATGCCCATGAAGGCCATGGAGCCCCTGTCTTTGATTATGATGGCTAAGCCAGGGTCTTGCATAGAAGTATCCTCAAGCCCAGCTTTTACTATGGACATGGCTAGTGAACAGCCTTCACTCAAACAATTAATCAATGTGCAAAATGATGTGGAAACACTATTTTGTAAGGTCGGCTCCATTTAATTAAAAATCAACTTGTTATGTGGTAAGTCGGCCCAGAAATAAAAATGTCGGCCTAGAAATAAATGTGAAGTCGGCCCCATTAAAAAAAAAAAATTATATTAAATACAAGTCGGCCCCAAAATTTGTGAAAAATGGGTATAAATACCCTTTCAACGTCTTCATTTTACATATGGAAATTTCGGTGGGAAAAAGGCTCTGAGATTTTTCGGGTCTAGGGTCTGAGGCAGCCGCAGGAGCAGTGAAAATTTCGTGGGAGCAACTTTTTTTGACTGTGGAAATTTGCGTGGAATGCTCTGAGGAAATTCGGGATGCCTGAGGAGAATTTCGGGGGTTTTTAGGAGCAGTATTCTGAAGTTTGGACTGAGATTTTCGTTGACTGTGGAAGTGTACAGTTCGTATAGCAGAGAGGACTGTTATTGCAGACCTGATTTTTCACAGAGATAGTAACCTTTTTTTTGGTCTTCAATCTCTTGGGTTCACTCCTGTATACAGTCTATTTTTGAAAGTTTTTTTTTGGGTTATGTACATTCCAACAGTCCTAAGTTTATCAGCCTATACAGACCCAAGTTTGTGGAATGTTATACCACAGTGTGTTCAAACAGTTCTGAATTTTCACAGGAAGTTGCAGACCCGAATTTGTTTGTGGTAATTAGTTGGTTGACAGTCCAAGTATGCTACAAGATGACATGCAAGTTCATCTCCAGGTTTGATGTCTAAAGCTTGTGGTTACTACTGCTAGATCGAGCCTCTTGCAGCAATTGCCCGGTGGTCTGAGTTGAAGTTATTTGACAAGTTATTGGACAAGTGACATGACAAGAGTTGATCAGTTTGACAAGACTAGTGACAAGTGAAAGTGATAGTCACAGTAGGATCAATTTGACAGTGACTTGATTGACATGACAAAATTTGTGTCATGTGAAGAAGATTGAAGATCTGAGGCAGCAAATGTGTGACTAGAAAGTGGAGTTTTGAGTTTTTCTCTCTGAAGTTTCGTGGATCTGAACTGAGGCAAATTTGTGGGTAAAAACAGGAACAGTATGTGTCTGTCAAGGGAATCAAAACAGCAACAATTGATGAGTGATTTCTCTAGCTTTGAAATTCGGCTACCACCTAGGAAATTCGGTGGTTGAACTGGAAGACTAATTTTGGCAGCAGTCAAATATTTTTGTATTGATGCCCAGCCCAAGTTTTGATGGTGGAACCGAGCCTTGAACAGTCTGAACTTAAGCAGACATACACAGAGAAGATTTCAAAGCATACAATGTTTTGGAAGCACTGACATCAAGTCAGATTGGTGAAGACATTCTACTCAGAGCATTCTCACAAAGACAATAGTAGGTGAACTCAGTATGTTCAAAAGTCCCAAGTCAAGTAAGTTTTTGCAGACATCGTGTTGAATAAATTTTTGGCATAAGTTGCATTATATAGACCTAGAGGAATGATTGTATCTTGAATAGTCTGAAATCATAAAAGCACACTCTAAGAAGTTTGGACTACAATGCTTCCTATTAGCATCTTATGTGCCATGCTCACAGTGATCTTTACTAAGCTTGAGAGGAAGTAATTTATTCAAGAATATTAACAGTGATGACTGAGGTAGAGATGAATCAAAGAACTGCTGAAGAACAGTGTGACAGAAGGTAAAGAGGCTGGGGATGTGTGATACTTCCATGCACACATAGTCCATTGTTTGAAGCTTTTCTCAGTCTGAGTTTGGCTACTGTAGATTAAATTGAGGTCATTGCAGACCAAGTATTATTGTAACTGAGATTGCTGAACTGAAGTTCATCTAAAGACAGACTTGAAGTAATTTGACTAAGGATAATTAACGTGGTGTGGTTAAGAAGACTAGCAGTCAAATTGGGTGAAGCTGAGATTGAAATTGGAACAGGCTTGTATGAAAAGTGTGGAGCAGACTTATAGAAGTTTTTTTAATGTATTACACTTGAGCAGAATGAACATACCAACAACAACTACAGTTTTGTGGAACAAGATGAACACCAGACTCTAGATGAATGAGTAGACTCCTGACATATGAAAAGCAGTGGTTGAGGTCACCTTCAAGTCCAAGGTTGGTCTTGTTTGAAGTCTTCCACAACAGACTTACACATCCCAAATAAAAGTCTTGATATGCACTGCTTATGAAAGTAGTTACCATGATGTACAGTGGAGTGTTAAAAGGCAAATGAAGATGATGATGAAGGTATGCACAGTCAAATACACAACCCTAGTTCGATGTTGAACTCTTCTTGCAAACAATCAGTCCATTCTTGTTTTTATTGGAGTTCATTCATAGCACAAATATACAACGCAAGGTGCATGAACAGTCTAAGTTCTTCGTGAGGGTTACAACCTGAATTTATGAGTTTGAACCAATGTTGAAAAACTCGGCCTCGGCAAAAAAGCGGCGAGGGTCTTGATTACAACTTCTCGGTAACATCGGCGAAAAAATCGAGAGAAATCGGCAAAAGTCGGCAAACATTAACAAATAGAAAATACATGCATTTTTTTTAGAATTTTAAACATATAAAGCAATAATAACATCAGAAAAACATATTGGAACATAAATATGAAGAAAGCACTGAT
>LPNX010268367.1:12047-36271 GCA_001517045.1 Pseudotsuga menziesii | reverse complement strand
GCGGTGAACACTCTTAGCCAGTTCATGGTTGAGCCTAAGAGTGTGCATTGGTCCGCTGCAAAGCACGTGTTGAGATACCTTGCAGGTACTGTGGACTATAGTCTGGATTACAGGAGGTCGGATGGTGTCGGATTGGTTGGATTTACTGATTCAGATTGGGCAGGTTGTGTGCGGAATCGGAAGAGCACTTCCGGTTGTTGTTTCAGTTTGGGCTCGGCAGCAGTGTCGTGGTTCAGTCGGAAACAGAGATCCGTTGCATTGAGTTCAGCTGAGGCAGAGTATATGGCAGCCAGTCAGGCTACTTGTGAAGCACTGTGGCTTCGCAAGTTGTTAGTTGATTTATTTGATCAGGAGCTTAGACCCACGGTCATTTACTGTGACAATCAGAGTTGCATTCAGCTATCTGAGAATCCAGTATTCCATGACAGGTCGAAGCATATAGAGATCAAGTACCACTTCATCCGAGATTATGTTCAGAAAGGAGCAGTTGAGCTTCAGTACATTTCCACAGATGAGCAGGTAGCTGATGTCTTGACGAAGTCTTTGGGGAGGGGCAAGTTTGTCTTCTTCAGGGACAAGTTGGGAGTGGTACGGAACACCTTCCTCGGTAAGAGGGAGTGTTGATTTTTGTACCTAGTCAGATGTTCCCTAAGTGGCTTTAATTTTGCCTAAAGTCACTTAAGAGGGAAAAATGTGACCCTCACATTAAAGTCACTTAAATGTGATTTTATGACTATAGTCACTTTTTGATAAAGTAAGTGAGTGAGTGAATTTATTTATGGGAAATAAATAAATGAGAATTTCACTCTCACTTGGAAATTATAAAAAGGGGTGAGAGAGGCAAAAGTGAATCACTTGTTCATTTTTCAAGTTGAAGGAGAAGAGAGAGCTCAAGGAGGTCGAATTGCTCAAGGAGGTCAAATTTCCAGGTTAGGGTTTGAAGCTGAAGATTTCAGTATTTTGCTTGCACGGTTCCCTAGATCGTACGGCCGCATTAATTGCCGGAGTACGGCCTGCATTTAATGCCGAGAACGGCTGCATTTATTGGCACGGATTTCGAGGAGAAAGTACGGCCAGGTCTACACAGAAATCGAGGTGTACGGCCGAATTAAATGCTGCACGCAAATCGAGGAGTACGGACTGTGTACGGCTGAGCAAATCGGCATAGAATTCGAGGTAAAGTACTGCCTTTAATTAATGGTGTACGGACTGTGTACGGACTGCAATAAATAGGCACGAATTTCGAGGAACCTGTACGGCTGTTTTGATGTACGGTCTGCTGTCAGATCGGCACGAATTTCGAGGACTGTGTACGGCCAGATTCTGCTGTACCTGTGCATTTATTGCTGAGAGAAAATTTTGCAGACTTTGGGAAAAAGACTGCTGGTGGAGATAAGTTGTATTTTCATCTTTAATTTTCTGTCCTGTACCTTGAAGAAGAATTTAATAAAAGCTCTCACCTCAAACTGGTTTTCCCCGTGGGGGTTTTTCCAGGGTTGATTAGCCAAAAATTACTGTGTCAAATTTTTATGGTGTGCATGTGTTTAATTACAGCCTGTTAGTATTTTTCAGCGTGTTTAAATTGTTCAGAAAAATTTCATTAAGTAACTTCAAGCCTATGCATAACCGGCTGAAGTGAAACTCACGAAATTGTTCATTAAACCAGCAAGCTGTGAAACAAAGATTTTCAACAGTGTCAAAGCCTGTTGGGTCTGGAATAAGAGCTTGTATAGCTTCCCACATCTGACTCCAATGGTATAAGAGGCAGATGGTCCTATAGTTTTAAGGAAAACACGCACATGTCCATCCAGACAAAAAATTAAAATCATAAAATAAAAAATAAAAAAATAAACACCCCAAATCCCTTGTCCTCAAATCATGGAAACTAATATCAAGTTCTTTTTCATCCTAGGGACAAACATCACGTCCCTCAAAGTCATGGGACTCAAAGACTCCCTCTTATAAATGTAATGGTCCCACGCCCAACAGCTCTGACAACTATGTCATCTCCCAACACAACCTTCACATCTAAACCTGCCTGTGAAATCTCGAAGAACATCTCTTGAGCACTTGTCATGTAGCTCAAGGCTCCACTGTCAATATACCAAGTATTGGTGGTGGATGCACTGAAAGATTGGTCGATCAACAAAGAATGCCTAACACAGAGATGATGGAAGCTCTATGTCAACATGCCTAACACAAAGAGAAACTTTTCTCTCAAATCGCATTGCATACTCCTCATTCTCAGCTGAACTTGATGTATGTCGCTTCTTCTTCTTGTTTGGACACTAGAAAGCATAGTGTCCAAACCCCTGACAATCAAAACACTTAACTTTGCTCAAATCCTTCTTCGGTCCACCATGCTGCTATTGTTTCTTACCCCCACCCTACTTGGTGCCTTTCTTGGACTTCTTACCTTTTGCAGTCAAAGCCACATTTTCTTCATCCTCCCTACTGTTGGAAGAGTTGCCCTGAACAAAACCTCCCACGGTCTCCACCTGCACGAAATCATCCAAGATTCTTTCCCAAGAAGGCAAGTTCTCCTAACTACTATAGCCTCCACAAAGACAACACAAGGCTTTACAACCCCATTCACGGTTGTTTGGACTAGCTCAGTGCCAAAAACAACCTCCACCACTGTTGATTGCTAATATCTTGCCTAAGATATCCTAGTGAGATAGGAGGTCACTCCCTCTGCTTTGTCATCTTAATACTCTTTAATTTTTTCCTCTAACACCATGTTTTGGTTTTCATTTGAACTCTGATATAAGCTGGTCAAAACATCCCACATCGGATATGCACGGCCTTTACTTGAGATGTGAGGAATTACATGGCCTTTAACTGCATCAAGAATTGTCCTTCTAGCCTATATATCATTTTTGTTAAAGACTGATAAGGCGTATACATTGGCGAAAATAGGGACCTGAATAGAATTAGTCTGTGTTATGTACCACTTCACTACACAATTCATTTTCCTACAATATAACCACTATGCTGGAAGATGGGACAATTCCCAATCCCATCAAACCTATCCTCCAACCGAAGTCTAGTGGACATTTCAATGCAAATTTAAAAACCCAACAAGGTATTGCTCACTGACAAAAGAAGCTCACTATGCTCACTGACAAAATTTCAATGCAACAATATGCCCCCAACCTCGGATACCATAAATGTTTTTGGTGTTCAAACTCAGTCCGATTTCAAGTCAAATTTTAATGAAACTTGATAATTGATACCCAACCCAGTTAAGTGAGTACTGTAAATTTCACATAAAAAAAATTTGACCTTGAAACACAGTAAAAGCATTTTTCAGGCAGAAAATTAAATAGAAATGCACACCATGAAATTTCAGACACAAGTATTTCTTGGCAAAATTGCCCAAGCAAAACCCAAAATGGGAAAACCTGTTAGAAAGAGGAATTTTATTTTAGTCGAATTCAAAGCTATAACAGTAATGACAACTCATACCAACTTATCTGAACCCAGTTCCTCGAATTTTGGTGACAGGTTGTACATACCAACATAATTCTTCCTAGATTTTTGCCAGTGCAACACTTACTCCTAGATATTTGTGCCTCCACGGCTTATTGTCACATTGATTTGTGTGCCACATTCAAACTAGGAGAGCACTGTACAGAATGTCATGTACAAATTTTACTATACAGATGTTGTATGTTGCATTTAATGCAGGTTTCCCTTCCTCAATTTATGTGTTGGGTGTGTTGGGATTCGTGCCTTTTCTGCTGCAGTATTCTCCTCGGAAATCATGGTGATACTCTCCTCTCATCTGCGTTCTCCTTCTCATCTCAAAAAATTGATGCTGTCTTTAATAAAACTCATTCAAGTGCCTCTTCACATGAAATTTGTCTTTAAATAAAAAATGTGTTGGGTAAGTGAAAAGTCATCTAATCCAAGAACCCAAATTGAATTAGATGAGTGGCTGAGATAAATGCATTCTCTCCATTAAATTAAATTTCACTCCACTACCCTTCTAATTTTTTACTTAAAGTGCACTTTAATCCCTAAAGTGCATTTAATGCTCATCTCAAGTCATTAATACACAAGTCATGTGACATAACCCCTTTTACTAATGACTTAGTCAAAATCACCAAGGGGAACAACTTACAAGGTACAAAACTTCAACAGATCTTGGAAAAATTATAACATTTAAAAATAAAATCAAACACCTTACAAAAGGAAAGCAGGATTCAAAGGACAAAATATGCCTCCAGAATCAATTTCTGAAAACATGTTGGCAATCATGTTAAGTTAATTTGTCATCCATGTGAGTATGTTGGTGTGACAGTTTGCATCAAAGTACAAACAACGTTCAATTTATTTATAGAACCATACATTCAGAAGATTCTAACCGCAGATGATAGACTAAATACCATAAATCTCAGGAAATATCTTTCTACGAAACCATTTATCCATTACAGTAGATCATTTTCACACGACAAATGTAAATGCATAAGATAGATTGTATATTATCTACTTGATGAGAAATATATTTCTCAGGAAATATCTTTCTACGGAACCATTTATCCATTACAATAGATCATTTTCACACGACAAATGTAAATGCATAAGATAGATTGTATATTATCTACTTGATGAGAAATATATTTCTCAGGAAATATCTTTCTACGAAACCATTTATCCATTACAATAGATCATTTTCACACGACAAATGTAAATGCATAAGATAGATTGTATATTATCTACTTGATGAGAAATATATTTCTCAAGTCCATTTATCCCATTGCAATAGATCATTTTCACAGGACAACTGTAACTGCATAAGATGGATTGTATATTATCTGCTCGATGAGAAATATCTTCTCCAAGTCCATTTATCAATTGCAATAAATAATTTTAATTTTTAACAGGACAACTATAAATGCATAAGATAGATTGTATATTATCTACTTGATGAGAAATATATTTCTCCAAGTCCATTTACCAAATACAATAGATAATTTCAAAATATACATCCAAGGGCGGGATACAGCATAAAAATGTTTCTTGGAAATATCTGGAATAGATGCATGCCATATTTCTTCCAAATAATTTAATAAATCCGTGAATGATCCAAGACGTATCCAATGAATAACCACGTCCAATACGTAACCAGGCGTATTCAGAGAGTAAGGATCCCATAACCAAGGTTTAGAATATTAGTTCCTTCAAATTTCCCAGTTTTTGAAAACTGTTTTAAAACAGAACGCTTTTCATAAAATCTACCTTCACAATTTGGTATAGCAAGTCTCCAGCGTTTAACTTTATCATGTATCAGTACAAATTAGCTAATCCAGGCAGGACTTTGCCCAAATCCCACAACAGTTGAAATGGCAATAATTGCCAAACTGCAACTTCATCAAGTCAAAAATGCAATCTAACAATTTTCACGGTCTCTAAAATCAACCCAGATTGTCAAAATTGCAATTATAAGTGGAGCGATTTAGCTAATCAATAAACAGCTCCCAATAACACACTATCATAAAGAACACACAGATTAATGTGGCACATAAAAGAAAAGAAAACACCTTAATAAAAAGCAACACTGACAAGAAACTCCATAAACATGCATAGAACAGCCATTCAGAAAACCATATTTATCAAACTAACAAAACCTAAACAAAAATTTATGATTGTTCTAATCAAGTAGAGGAAAAAGATCTCCAAGGAGCTGTTACTCCAAAACCTCAAAAACAAATTAAACCTGGATCATGCATTATTGCTAACAGACCCAATTTTAGTAGTAGCTTTCCTAAAGGCCCTTTAGAGTGCTGTGATGACCATGGAATCAGAACTAATTACCGAAGAGAGGCAAAACTTCACATGGAAGAAAGCATTACAAACTAGCTTAACCCTCAAGGACATCACAATAAAAAATGTAAATGAAATGAAAATTGCATAATACAATTTCCTTGGTGTGCTTTTGGCACATAAAAAGACTTGATACACCCAATGTTCTAAAAAAACTGAATAAATAGTGAATTGTACTACAGTGTAGTCTTTCGTTGTATTCACGTCAACAACAAAGCCAGTGAAAACAAAAGAATATACCTAAGCAACCAGGACCCTTCGTAAATATCAGTAGTTTGTAAAGTGGTCTTTACTAGTTTAAACTTTCAGAACATTAATATATTGCGTTGGCCCAAAAAGAACTGCTCTTCCAGCTTGTTTCCAATTTCTTCTGAAACAAATGAGATATGTTTCACTTGAACGCATTACTTGAAACAGAGATCACATCAAAAATTAGGATATCCATAGAATAACAATAACAATCAATTATAAAAGTGGTTCACTTCATATTTCACACATGATTATTCCTATTGTGAGATTCAAGGGAGAATTCACTGCTTGTTCTGGTATTGGACTGGCTCACTTGGCAATTTCTTCCACTACTCTGACCAGAGATGTTTGGCCCTCTGTATGTGTGAAATGGTAACCCCCAAATGGCAAAAACATTATAGCCTTCTTGTGGGACCTACTCTGTTCGCTGGATTAGTTCTTTTTCCAACCTACTTAAGACCATGAGAGCACTATGCAGTGCACTGTTCATTTGTTGGATGTTGCATGGCAAAGCAAGAAACAGATCAGTCGGACTATGTACAGACTCCAGAGACTCGCTCCAACACGGCCACCTGCTTATGAGACGGCAGAAAAGTTCCTGTATCCAGCATAGTCCCATCCAGGCCAGTTCCTTGTCACATATTTTTTCCCCTTGGCCTCAAATATTATGAGAAACTCTGTTCACATTCCCCGTGATCCTCCCAGGGCCAACCAGTCATGCCCTCTCAGCCCTGGTTTTTCCCCAAACAACATCATTGGTGTTGGTACCCTCTCAGTGGTCAATACAGTAGCCGAAACTTCTTCCTTCTATGTGATGTAGTACACTTACCTTTGGCCTTTCAAAGTAGCTCAGTGCACTCCTACAGGTTTCTATCGCTGTACTTCCTAGTCCCATTGACCTACCTTTTGGTCATTTGTTGGAAAAATTTGCAACTTAAATATTGCAGTACACAAAGAAAAGGGGGGAAATGCCATAATTGCACGCTACTTGGAGAGATCCATCTCCCTCTGCTGGATTCACAAACTTACTCATCAATGCATGGTTATTTAAATTGACAACATCTAACACATGATGATGGAGATTCGCCTGCAAGATCACTGAGCCTTTTGTCATTAAGGTAAATTTATATAGAATTCAGATAATAAATCTAATGATTATGTGGACAAGGATAACTTACCTTCAATGCAACTAACAATCTGTTCAAATATTGATCTTTGAACTAACAATGCCCTCAATTGCTACTCTGGCCTTGATCTTTCGAATTGGCTTATATAATTCTTGTTCACCTTCATTCCTGCACTTTCTTTTTAAAATAGGTATGATTTTTTGTCCCACATTGCTTCTCTACCACATAGGATGAAGACATTACTGAGAAAAAAATTCACAACTAAGCACAATGACTTCCACTCTACGTAGATAAACAGAGAGAAAAGAAATAACATTTCAAAGAAAATATAACAAGTCCAAAACATTATAGATAGCTAGCAAAGTACATAATAAAGAATCACCAAATGGCAACCAAAACTAAAGAAAGGATTTGCAAACGCATACCTTAATCAGATGTATTTTGTTTCTACTCCATTTTTCTTGTTTAAAGTTGTTATTCCCAGTACAAGATTATTCCCCTTAATTGTTTGATCTGATATGCCTATGCCAGCTTGACTTGTTTCTAGAGGCTGTTGAAGTAATGATTTAAGCTCTTGCCCTTAATAGAGATCAGTTTATTCTTTTCTAAAAGAGAACTTAAGTGGTTCGTTCAGCTTGCAGAATCCATGAGTCACGACTCACATCATTATTTGTTGTTTCATACAGTTGCTGGCAACTGGAAATTGCACTTGGCTTTAGAGGTTTTACAACTTGACTTAGCTCAGCCTGTTTGAAATAAAAGAAGAAAGAATTCATAAAGAAGAACCCCCAGAAGTTAAAGCTTTTTTTCACTTGCATCCACCTGACTATTTCCTGGTTGGATTTCACACATTGCTATGGGAGTTTGCGTAGTCACTGTCACATCCTCATAATATCATGCCAATTCACGTCAGGCCTATTCAAACGACAAAAGATTTAACAAAAATTAGTCCATGAGTAACTACAAATTAATGTAATTGAGCACCAGCTGCTAACTCTCACAAAGACTAAATCAGACACAAGGTAAGCTTGGTAGACTGATAGATTATGCAAACACAAACTTAAAGCCAATAAAACAACCAAGAGCCACTTCTTCACAGTGATGAATGCTCCACTCTGAATGGAAGCAAGCATTGTTTCTCACAGGCATCAGACATTACCCAGTTTTCTTTTATAGAAACAGGATCTTGGGCCACCAAACCTGCTATAGTACACATGGGAACTCCCTGGGCTCCCATCCTTGGATCAGTACCCATAGGAACACCTAGCAAAGGCTATGAAACTATAGCAGTTCGAAATGCCCTTCAATAGTTGAAGCATAAGTCCAACTTAAAGGAAAAAACCTTTGTTTAAAGCACAAGTCCAACTTCTCAAAGGATTCATATCTTATGTCTTTTATTATCCCTATAATAAGCAACATTACAATCTTTTATATTTATATCTTGTTCTTGCCCAAGTTCCAACTTATTTGAAAAAATTCATCTGATAGTCCTTGGAAGATACATCCTTTAATTCTTTTAGAGTTGTCTGTTAGGTATGTGTTATATTCTTTGCATGTGGATTGCACCAAAGTCACATCCTGCTTAGCGTAATGTGTAATTTAAACCCGATTAGAAGATCCAGGTTCTAATCTAAATTATCTAATCCAAGCTAACATATTAGGATTTTGGATGTTGCATGTTACCTCCCAAACTAGCATGTGTGATTAAAGTCCCAAAGAAGCAAGCTAGCTGAGAGGAACTCAAAAAGAAAGGCCAATGCCACAACACCAATCCCCTTCACACATCCCATTGGCTCTTCTCCAACTCAAGGGGGGCTTCTCTAAGATAGGACTACTAGGGTAAAGACAATGAGGAGCAAGGTGAAAGGAAAACGTTGCCCTAGCAAAACAGTTGTAGCATAGAAAGTCAAGGAAAAGTGATAAGGATAGAGAGAAACCAATCAAGAGACTAGTGTCGATCCACCAAGGCAAATGGCGTCAAAAAAATACAATCTAAGAGGGCCTTGTCTCATGCGTCACTAAGGGGGAAAGGTCACATAATTGATCAAACCCTACTTAGTGAAATCCTTAGTGAAATGCAATAATACACTAGATTTTACAAAGAAAAGGAACAAATAAAGTATCCACTTCCTTTCCAGCTTTTGGGCTGCACCTTACATACAAAAGATCAATATTACACTTTTTGAATTAAGAATGAATGCAAAAATCAATACTCATATGTGAACAAATACAAAAGAAAAGAAGATAAAAATTAACAAAAACCTTTACTTCCAATGTCATATTAATACCCTTCTATGGCCTCCAACCCAATACATGGGAATTTCAATGTAAAAGAGCAAAACAAAAGATCCATGCAAGATTACTACCACATTCAATAAGAAAAAACCTAAATACATGTAAAAAAAAACTACAAGAATGATATATCAATTAGGCCCCAAGAAGAGGAAACTCTCCAAAGTCCAACCATGTTTCACAATAAAGAGGAACCGTGAAACAAGAAGGGCGCCTAGCCAATTGTTGAAATCATGCATGAGAGAGTGTGCTGATGTTTCTCCAGTTAGCAGCATCGGGCAAACATTCTACCAGATTGGTCATGCTGATTTGACCAAGGGGGAATGATACATTCACTCATGGGGCCATGTTGATTTGGCTAGTGGTGAATGGCCCAGGCACAATCTTTCTTCTTTAAGCCATGTTGATTTGGCTAGGAGTGAAAATGCTGGAGAAGTTCTCACATTGCCTACACCAGGTTGGAGTGATTTATTTTATATATGAGTAGATTTGACTTGTTTACAAGTCTAGTCTAATGTTGAAAATGTAGGCTCAAGAAACCCCTTGTGATGAGGGGCTTATCGATGGGTCTACTCAACATTAGAGTTATATATGAATAGATGTGCATGTGAGGAGATGATCATCAACATGGCTCATCATTGACTTTTCTAGAAAACAAATAAATTCAACAATAAAGTGGTCAATAAGACAAAAGTACAAGTGGGCCTACAAATGAATTAAAAGGTGAATTGACAAGTATAAATAAGAGTTGAGACTCTTCATTTTCATCATCCAAACAAGAGGAGAGTTCAAGAAAACAAGTGCACAAATCCAAGAGGAAGACAAAGAAAGTACATGGTTAAATTCTTCTGATTTTATCTCAACTGCATGCTAGGGTTTACTCAAGAAAGAGGACACACTTGATGATTGAGGTTTCTTAATGATGATCTTGTAAACATTGTTGAAAGAGAATTTGTTTTTTCTTCTAAGAAAAGTTGTTGGTTTTCTCCTGAGTTTGCGTTTCCGAAGATAAAAATATTGTACATGGTTATCTTTCTATGATTCTATTGTTTTCGCAGCATTTACAGTTGAGATTTTCAGTGTGTAATTATTCAATGATAACGGTGGCATGAAAAATATCATTAGGAAATAATTATCAGATCTAAAAATCTGAATTTTCAACAGAGTGTGGCACATCCAAGAGAAGAAAAACAAGTGTTTGATCTCTTGGGCACCACTTGTGTTGGAACTCAAGAGAACTAAAGGTACACCCTTCATAGAATAGGCAAAACGGAGGGCCAAATCATTCTTGAATCAAGGGATTGTGTCTCCAATAGAATGTGCCCCCATAGAATAAGGAATTGCCCAACAAAGATACAAAAATAAAGGATTTTGGCTCCCATAAACTAGGGATTGTCTCCAAGAGGCCTGCCTCCCATAAATCAAAGAATTTTAGACAAATCCCAAAATACAAGGGATCATATCTCCATAATCAATAAATCAGAAATTATTTTTCCCAAGGTAGTGTAGATAGAATAGGTTTGACTCTTGAGGGATTTGATGGGTCTCAATGGAGTGCACCCACCATTTTTTCAGGGGAGCGTTCTACATAGTAATACATCCATCAACCTGTATTAAACAATAATTTATTGATTATGCAACTAGGAATGCATAGATTTTTCCATGATCTTTCTGGATTTTAACTGCATTATAAATTTGAAACCAATGTTTCAAGCATAAACCCTGATCATCTTTAGGGATGCAGAAACAAAAGATTACTAAAAAAACATATTGAGAAATTATGCTTCAGTGCAGAGAATAGAAAGGAATTCATAATGTTAAAAGAGAGAGGTGATCGTTGAACGTAGGGTAGGAAAGTCAAAGTTTCCTCATGATAAATTTGCTCTAAGGGACTTTAAGCCATGTGCAACTAATTATGTTGTGTCAGGATCCAAAATCTAAATGAAGTGATCACAATGATCTGTTGGATTACCCAAATACAATGAAGATATGTTGGATTACTCTCATACAATAATGGGTAACAAACTAAGTCACCGGATTCGGCGCTTTCCACTGATAATTTTTTAATTTCAACAAATTCCAAAGCATGCCGAATTTAATCATGAAGTTCACCAGAAAAATTCGAATGGAAAACTAGAAAACGGGAAACCCTAGCTCATATCCTTTGCCATTTGCATCGCTGGATGTTGCCTCTACTCTATGACTCTGCCTAGTCACATGTCATGGCTCACCGCCTCCATTGTCCAGGCTCGAACTTGATTTTCGACTATAACCTGTGGTGTGTGCCTCACCCTCGCCTTCTAGTATTGCTTGACTTGAACAGAAATTTGAACCAAATGAGTCATGACCCATATTGCATATCCTCGCGACCCATATCGTCATTTGTGAACCATATTGCATACAGTTGAATGTAATTAATATGCAACCCAATGTTTAATGAAGAACACTCTGAAAATATATATACGCTTAATTATCACAGTATAGTTTCATTTTTATAGTATGCTTAATGAACATGTTAAATTTTATTAAAAAAATTCATATATGATATAGTTGGTATAGACTATAGTTTCATTTTTATCAAAAATTTCATATATAATATAGTTGGTGTATATTATAGTTTCATTTTTATCATGACGTTAATGGACAGATTAAATTTTATTAAAAAAAATCATATATATATATATATATATATATACATATAATTTGATAACCTCTCAGATATATATTTTAATTTTATAACCTCTCAAATTTTATCACCAAAAATTTGATTGCCAATTATTTGCCGCACATCAAGGTTGCCAAACTCGAACACGAATTCAAACCAGGTGACTCAGGTAACAACTACCTCCAACAACGAAACATGTCATCATCTCAAGAGTGCATGAGAACCTCAGAATCCCTTGGTTGTACCTACTTGAGAGGAAGAAAGAAAAAAAACTATATGGTGGGATAGCTCAATTTACATCCCAAACCCTACATGCTTATTACATAGATATCGCACGTGGCTTTCAAATGAAAAGGATAAAGACAACAATGCCAACAAAATCAATGCTTACATACGAGCTTTATTCTCTCCAATGTTCTTAAGAGTTATTCTTCCTGCTCGAAATAAATAAATAAAAAATGATAGGTGAAATCATAATTCCAATGTAGCCACCTTAATCTCATAAATGTCGTAGATTTTTCCCACGTGTTCAGTCATGATTCAAAACAAGGGGCCATTGATACATGCATAAATATAGGGCGAAATCTCTAACTAAAATAGTATGGCTGAAAATACATATGATTAGTAGCATGTGTGACAATCAAAATCCTATCAAGCAAGGAAAGAATCTCCACAGAATGCCTTTATCCAATGTTGATAGGATTTACATAAGCATCTTTATCATGGGGTAAGCCATCAAAATTTATAATAGCATCATAACTACTCTCAAATAACTAGGACTTGGGCTGTTCCAAATCATGCATATGATCATCAAAAGAAAGTGAAGGAGGCTGAATAAATCTGCAAGAATCATGTGGTTGTCCTCTCTAATTTCTAGCTTCAAAAATATCATCAATGACTAAATTTTCACCTAGGCAAGAATAAAAATAGGAGGATTATGGGACTATGAATTTTCTTAATGTGTGCTCTCACAAATCTACTCCAAATCTGAAAAATCAACAACCAATAATTAGGGCCAAGGTTGGAAATGACCCAAAAAGCTTCTCTAAATCAAACCTAGAAGAGGTAGTCCACGGTTGTACCAAATCTATACAACAATCCTCATGAAAATGCGCAAAATCTACAATGTTAGTAAGCATAGATGGCTGGAAACAATCATAAATTATTTCTACAGCTACTTCTATAATATATGACGGTCCAAAAATTTCAAAACCTGCATTTTCTCCTTGAAAAGTTATGTTAGATGTATTATAGAGAGGTGTTACCAAATGAACTAGCAAGGCTAGTCACCGATAAGCATATGCGAGAGAAATTGACCACTGTCACCTTAATCACTCCTCCCAAAATACTTTGGAAGTCGGAACCTCCTAGGGGAGAGCCCTAATAGTAAGTCTGTCAGGACACTTAAACACCAAATAATATCTTCTTTGAAAGGGTTAGTGATCAGTGCCTTAATGAGGTCAATTTGGCAAATAAAGAAAACATACTATATGGACAAATATAAACCAAGTGCGTGCAATTACTATATCAACTTCAGTAGCACATTGAGGAAGCACCCAATTCCAACTTAAGGACATGTCTCAATAACTTAACAAGGTGTTATTCACTTAATAAAGTGCTTAAGTATGGCAGTCAATATTACCATCATGAACAGTGACAGAATGTAATAACCTCCAATGTATTCATATCACATCTTCAAGTTCTTTAATCATTCATGTATAACCATTGACAAATTGAAGTGTGGTATATGGGTACAAATATGACAGCCCAATATACAGTAGCAAAGCAATCAGCAGGCAGATGTATCTAATGTAGTCCTATGCATATCCATTATCCACCATTCACTGGCTACCAAGTCAAATAGAGATGGCAGTAGTATGTACTCTAGCAACACATGATATTCCAAATTGTTTATCAGTTAGTAATTAGGTATGTCCATACATAACAAAAATAAAATACAGTATGTGTCTGCAAATAAAGTGTGAAATGTAACCATAAGAAGAGTTCCAGGCAGTGTGCACTCAATGCATATTATACATCATACTTTTTTGCCTACCATTTGTTTGTTTTGATGGTGGTGGAAACCTTGAAACAGTGCTTAGGACAGTCGAAAATTGCAGGATGTATATGGTTTTATTAAGCCTGAAATGACACTAAAAAGGTGGTGTATAAGATCACACGAAAAGAACAGTCTTGTGTGGGATTGTTGGAGGCTGCCCTCGAGGAAGTTACATCTCGCAAATGGTTGTCTAAGGGTTGTCTTAACCCTGGACAGACCTTCAAATGGCAAAGGACAAGGCCTAGTTAGGTTAACCCAACGGTTTAGGAGGATAGGGCTTAGGAAAGGTTAGGCTGTATGGTAGGTTAGGATAGTGGAAAGGCTAGGTTTTAGGATTGTTTTAGGGCAATTTTAGGATTTTGTTTTTAATTTGAAGTTTTTAGTGCTCCCTCGAATTCAGCCCTAGGGTTTTTAGGACTTTAAAAGCCAACCTGAATTTATAGAGAAGGAGGCCTAAATTTTAGGGAGGCCCAAAAATAAAAATAAAATAATATATATATATATATATTTAGGGTTTTTAACATATATTTGCGGACCTAAATTTAACATAATCCTACCATGAAAATGCAAGTATAGACAAATCTTAATGCATGAAATTGAAGAAGAAAGTGGGGAATGAAGCCAAGGTGGGTTTTAAGGTTTTACCCTAGGGCATCTAAGAATGTAACCAGCCTTCCTTCAAGAAGCTTATATTAGGTTTGGCAACAAAACCTAAAGGCCTAAGGCTTTAACCTTAGAAAGACTCCTACAAAGGACGTACTTCTATGAACAAAGGTAGCTAAAGGTTGAAAAATGACCTAGCCAAGACAAAATGCAGCTCTAATGGCTACCATTCAATCAGTGAACATGCATCATTCGTCAACATTTAACAGAAACAGACCAAGAAAAGCCCTAGATACCTCCTTGTGCAAAAGTTTAGCCAACAAATCAAAGCATCACCTTTAGCAAGAGCTTAGAACCAAAGAAACTTCAAAAAATTGCCATCCAAACCCAGAAAATCATCTTTCTCAAGAGGTGTGCATCACTTCCAAAGAGCCCTAGTTGGGTAAAATAAGTGCGTATCGTTTTATCACACTTGTCTTATGTTCAAATGAAGTGAGGAGAGGCTTATATAGCTTCTCACACTGAATTTACAAATATATCCAGGCCGACGTACCTTAAAATTTCAATTTGAAATTATAAAATGTCAATTCAAAATTATAACATAAAATAATATAAAATAATTCAAAAATGGCATAAAGTAGGCTTAGTAGGGTGCCTGGGGTATTTTTCCCCTAAGTGCCTAAAACTGCTAAAAAATAAGCAAATCACTTCGAACGAAAGGTTGGAGTGAGCTGGAGGGAGGGGGTTATGCCCCATCTAGCCCCGAAAATGTTGTAGATCCCTCAACACCCCCCCTCAAAGCAACAGTACAGCCTAGGTAGAAGCATGACGTCCTCGGAGGAAGGAGGCCAACGAGAGAGAATGCATGTTAGTTGAAGGGCCAGGAAGGTCCAAGGTGTGAAGGGAGACCAAGGTCTCATAGTTGAAGCAAAGGCCACCTGTGCAAGGAATAAAGGTGCAGGGTCTTGTGACCCGGTGGATCAACCCCTAGGAGCCCCGAACACCAACCACAAGGTTAAAAACCCCAACAAAGGGCTGTCAGTAGTGCCATTAAGCCATAGTACTCCTAAAGGAAGAACTAAAGGGCCCAACCATGACCACCATTGATGAATAACACCCCTCCTGGTCAAAAAATGGCCTCTCTCACCCTAGGGCACATCTGAAGGTGCATTGGGTACAGGTGCAGCGTAACAAAGAGGATCACTACAAGATCTCCATAAATCATCATCCTTAATATGGTTGATATGCTAAACATGGTCATCAAACAAACCATACTCTTGGTTGCCCTTGTGATCCTCAAACATAGAAGCAAAAGTGTTCTCAAATTCTTCAACTTTTTCACTTTCATTGTTGTTGAAATATAACTCATTAAATTCAGAAATTTGAGAGATATTAGATTTGACCACACCCTTATCTTCACAGGGAGAAAATATAGGTGCATGCAACCTCTCGCCAACTAAGCCTTTAACATGTGCTTCAACAGAAACATGACGAGGCTCTTTAACAAGACCTTCAAAAGAGGCTTCTTAATCTTCTCCATAGACTTCATGTACTTCTTCGAAGGGTGTCTTCATTAACTTCTTTTAAGTTTTGAATCGAGATGTGCTCTACTAGAAAGGAGGACAATAAAATATTTTAATATTCTTCTCAATATTGCCATCTTCTTCATCATGCCTAAGATGGAGAGAATCCTTGAAGAATTCTATAATATAAGAAACCACTTTGCAACCAAAACGACCAATCTACTCTAAAAATAGCCAAAATTGTCCAATGAATGTAGAAAGTCCTTTGAAATTTCAATATTTTTACAGAAGTTTCACCAAACATTTTATGGTTGCAAATTTAAGAATTAGTAAGATTCACAAAGGTTTTTACACTAAGAAAATTATGTATTTTTTAAATTTTCCCTGCTTTTGAGTCAAGGTGTGCTCTAGTAGGAAGGAGGACAGTGACATCTTTAATAATCTTCCCAACCTTGCCATCTTCTTCATCATGCCAATGATGGAGAAAATCCTTAAAGAAATATGCAATATAAGAAACCTCTATGCAAGCAAAACCATCACACCAATCTAGTGCATCATCCTCTAATATGCAAACAAATGCTTTCATCAAATCATCCTCATGAAAAATATTAATCAACCACAACTTTAATGAAAGATGCAATGTGAAGGAGAACTGAATCACCGTACCCATGAAATGAAGGAGTAGAATCAAACAATACATTTGGTTCATAGCCCTCATTTGGAAAACCAAGGGTACCCAAAACATCAAGTTGTGCAAAGCATTTTTCAACGAAAGATCTGTCATCCTCAATTTCAAATCCATTTCCCTTTAAGATGTTCAAACTGATATTACAAATCATACCTCAAATCAATGTGGAGTTGCCAAGATGAGCCTTCAAGGTGCCTTCAAGATGTTACATGTTCTCACCTCTACATACAACAAATCCTTCAAAAACTACAAAGGAACAAGGGCTCAGTCCCTTCATGGAGTCGTCATGTGACAAGAAAAATTTGCAATACAAGTCTCCCACAAAAGATCATGAAACATAGTCTTCAAATTTTCAAGAAGTGGACTTTCTCCCCAACAACAACTCCAAAAATGTTACCTCCCAAACTACGTGTGATAAAGTCCCAAAGAAGCAAGCTAACTGAGAGAAACTCGAAAGGAAAAGCCAATGTCACCACACCAATCTTCTTCATACTTCTAGTTGGCTTTTCTCCAACTCAATGGGGGGGTTCCCTAAGATAGGATTACTAGGGAGAAGACAATGAGGAGCAAGGTGAGATGAAGAGGTTGCCCTAACAAAACAATTGTAACATAAAAAGTGAAGGAAAAGGTGATTGAAGTACAGCGAGAATGCAATCAAGGGACTAGCGTCAATCCACCAAGGGAAAATGGAGCCAAAAAAGTAAAATCTATGAGGGGCTTGTTTCATATGTCACTAAGGGTGTTATCAACCCAAATGGCACTTCTCCGTCTGAGTGCCGACACTTCATATGTTGGTGCACAAAAGGACACTTTTGGATTGAAGGTTGCCTAAACACTATAGATGGGCATGACATGAGATGCATTCACTCTCCCACTAGCTTGCCATTTTCCTTTTCTATGTGTGGATTGACATACGCGACTATGTCCATTGAAACTCGCGTACATACGCGACTATCTTCTTTGACAACCCGCGTACTGTACACGACTATACTCATTGCAACCCACGTATAGATCTGTACGCGGGTTTCCCTTAAAGCAACTCACGTGTCATACATGGGTTGCCAGTATCAATAGTTGCGTACACATCCATTCGACATTAAAAATAATAAAACACGATTAATGAAGAATTGTTGAGCCTTAATCATTAACCAACTCAACTGTCTCAGCCTCCTCAACCTTTGAAACTGCTCTATTTCCCAAAGTATAAATAGAGGCCTTGAGGAGGGCATTAATCAATCAATCTTGGAGAGCAAAGTTATGCTAGTGGTATATCTTCAGAAGTCTTTGGAGCAGCAGAACTCAGAGTCCTTTGGTTGCAGAGGAGTCCTTGTCTCAGGCGTTGGGTTGTACACTTATCTCATTCACTATTGTTAATAAAGAGAATTCTTCTTCCAACTTTGTGTTGAGTCTCTTTCATGTATCATGTTTGATGAATATTTTTTATTAAGCCCTCTATATATTGTTCATCTAACCTGTCCTATATACATGTATAGGATTGTACTTGGAGAATTTGCTCTTTGCAGGTGAAGGAAGTGCATCCCTGAAAGCTTTTGGAAAGAAGCAGAGCGGGAGAAGACAAAGCTTGGATCAACCGTCGATAATCGGGTGAGTCCAACATAGCTTCCTATTTCCTTTCTGTACTTTAAAGCTGATTGTCTGCAAGTTTTAGAAGTACGTTGGTAACCCCAGACCCTAGGTTACAAGGGTGTTTATTCCTAAACAACAGAACTGGCGACTCCGCTGGGGAGCCCAGACTGCTGTGGGTTATTTCTGTAGATCAGTGACCAGTCTTTGCCTTGATTTTATGTGTGGTGTCCTGTCTTGGTTCATGCTTAGAGTGATGTCTGAAGACCTTGAAAAATACCTGTACGCGGGTTGCTCTTACACACAGTCGCGTACAGAGGCCTACGTACGCGGGTTGCTCTCTAGGACAGCCGCGTACAGTACGCAGATTTCCCTTGTACACAGTGGCGTACAAGCCTGAGCTTTAAAAATTTTGGGTTAGGGTTTGCTTGTCCCTGTCCCTCTATAAATTTTGTTTGTTGGTTGGCCTTCTTTATAGACATTTCATTGTGAGTTTGATGACCTTGTTAGCCATACCTTGTGCTTTCTTGTAAAGCCCTTGAGTCCTATTTTTTGTTTGGATTGTCTTTCTATTAGCAACCTAAAGCGGATTTGCCGATTGGGTTATAGGTTCAAGTGTTCGTTGTCTGAATCAGTGATCAGGGTTCTACGCACTGTATATCCCATTCTATTTTCGGATAGTATTTGGTTTGCCACTTGCCTTTGTGTGATCTCAGTGATTTCCTTTCATTGTGTCCGCCCAAGCTAGGGTTCCAAGTCTTCCTTAGGTGGTTGATTTTTGGTCTTATTAATTTGTTTACTTCACTTTGCTTACTTTATACAGTTAGTTTAATTCAAGCATACTCAAGTTTTGTGCATTTAGGTGCATAGTAGTCTTTGAGCATTTTAAAAAGTGAAAAGAAAACATTTAGAAGCTTTTGCATTTGATTTTGCATAAAATAGTTGTATTTTCAGTTTTTAGAATATAATCTCAAAATACTACAAAAATATAATCTTAGTGTTCTCTTTATCGTTGCATTTTCATCAATTTACATTTACAAAGAAAAAGAAAGCTTTTTTTTTAGTGATAATTTGCTTTGGAAGTATACACCTTTGCTTTTTATATTTCTTATCAAGTCAAAAACATCATAGTCTTTCACTCCACTTGCCTTCTGAGTAAAAAATAGCCTTTACAATGAACGCAATAATTAAAATTTATTAGTAATTTTTTTATTTTTTAGGGCCATACACCTACTAGCTTAGGCTAGACTTGTGGGATAGGAAGTTTAAACTTCCCATAAGTATTTAAATTCAGACATAGTGGGCTAATCAATAGGTAAATCCTTCTCTTTATCGATAGTATCTGGGAAGCTTCTCTCAAACGGGAGTCAAGCACGAGGCCGCGTGGAGGCATTGGACTGAGTAGATAACCCTCTAATTCCTTGTCGAAACGTAAATCAGGATTTTTACACATCTGGGGATTCTGTCCTAGACAAAGTTTCGGGCTCAGCTACCCTGCCCATGCGTACGAATCAGGCTTGCGACTGTCCCCCCCAGACTGTTGGTATAGTTAAAGTAGCCTCTAGTCTCTTGACATCTAGGGTTCATACATAGGTAAACCGGAAGGCTATTTCTGGTTCACCTCGGACGAGCTTGGAAGGTAACCCTTGTTGAAAGTGTAAGAGGGCGGTGGGTGATTCCTCCGCTTGTGCCTAAGAACCTCTTCAAGGACTCCAAGTAACTGTTCTTCAGCTTTCTTCGGGAAAGTATATCTTTTACCCTTGCTGACTGTTGAGACTTTAGGAATTTTCGTAGTGATTGCTCTGTGGTTTGTCTGTGTTTTTAGCCGACCTTAGGGTTTGAATTGTCAAATTTACAATCATAGAAGACCAACCTATTAAAAGGTCACGAAGGTTGCAAAACCTTCCTCCTCTCATCACATTGGAACCTCCACCTCAAAGGCGGAGATTGGACACAAACGGTTCATTTGAACCAATAGGAGTAAGTGAAGTTCTGGGTGAACCAAAACTTAGGGCAAACCGTTTTGATTTTAACACAATTGAGATAGAGGACTTCCAGGCTGACGAGTTAGCAAGGAATTTTAATACACCCTTGACTGACGTAAACAATCCTGTGATCGTCTAGGTTCGTCCTTTTGATCCACCCGTTTTTGGTGTCCCTGTGGGCAGGATAATGTCTACTGCAGGAGAAAGCTCTTTTGTTTTCACCTCAACCACTCCGCCTGAAGGGGTACTACCTCCCACGGCAAGTGCCCCTAGATCTAGTACACCTACTACGCCCTTAACTCCAGCGAGCCGGGTGGTTCAACCACCGGTTCCCATAAGCCTAGCAGGTGCTTCTGGTGGCATGGTTATTGGGATTCCTAGTATACCTACTGTTCCTTCCTCCTTCACACACACTACCCAGAGTGGTCCGGTAGGATCCTCGGCTTTTGTCCAAAGATTTCCTTGGAATGGGGGGCATATTCCCCCATCCACTCCATACGTAGACCCATCACCCTCTTATGTAGGAGTGCAGTTTGGAAACACTAACCCTTACGGGCAAGGTTTTCAAACTCCGGTCTCGGCCCCATTCACGAGCTCCCCCTTTTCGTTGCTTAGCGGAGGGATACCTGCTCATGTTTTTCAAACCCCAGTTTCGACTGGGACGGCCAGAACCTCTTATACTACACCTCCCACCCATATTTTTTGTGGCTTACGGATGGAATCTGTTCCAAAGTAACCCATCCACTTCGCAACCAACGGCAAGGGGCAACCCCACCTTCACTTATGGGAATTTGGGGGCAAGTCCCTCTAATCCCCATTCTGGCACTTTTAGTGCTCCGGTTTGACCTTAGCTTCCGTTCCTGGTAACATTAAACTTGCCAGATTTGTCTAAATTGATGAATGACCCGGTGAGGCATAATCCCTCCTGACCACTTGTCCCCACCAAATTGCCCTCAGACATCCCAAAATTCGAAGGCAAAGTTGGTGAAGATCCTGGGGTTCATGCCACCACTTTTCATTTATGGTGTTCTTCTAATTCACAGAATGAAGATTCAATTAGGTTGAGGCTGTTCCAAAGAACCTTGACGAGTACTGCAGCAAAATGGTACATTGAGTTGCCTTCTGCTACATTCAGTAGTTTTTGGGACTTGGCTAATGCATTCCTTAGCCACTTTCAGCTTGGGATTTCGGAACGGACTTGTTATCTACCTTCCGACAAAACAAGGCTACCCACATCTCGGATCACATCCAAGAATGGAGGAGGCAGAAGAGCCTTATTAAAGCGACTATTCCTCCTGAGTTTTTATTAGAATGGTTCCTCAAATCATTATTGCCTTATATATCTAAGGACGTATCTACTTCAAGAGTGACAAATGAGGAAGAAGCTATCCTCAAGGCCAAGCAATTGGATTTGATCTACTCTCAATATGGGATCTTGTATGAGATTATCCCTGAGGCACCGAGGCCAACTCACGATGCAGAGAAGCCTGGACCCCATGTCGATGGTGTGGTTGGGTCCGTTAATTCTCCCACTGTAGAATCTTTGTCCAAACAGCTTCATCAGTTGTCCGTTAAACATTCTACGGCGGAGGCAGCAAAGGCTGCCTCCTCACCCCAAAATGCAAATGTTTTTACACAAACCTCTCAAAAGGGCAATCAGCAGCCCGATGGGAAGAAGAAAAGAGGAAAGAAAGGGGATGGAAATCAAAACAAGCAGAAACCCGCAAATAGTGCTGATGGGGGCAAGAAAGAAAAGAAAAAGGTGAAATTCCCATGTAAATTGTGCCGTGAGGATCACCTCACCCATCTTTGGCCCCTTATAGAACAAGCCCAGAAGCTGTTAAGAGCTCAACAACCGGCTGTCCTGAAGGATCCGTTTCCCCAAGTGCATAATTTTGCTTTAGCTTCGAATGCAACAGGGGGAACCCCAAATGCCCCTGACCCCAACTATATCAACATGGTTCAATCTTCAACTTTGCTACAGACCAGGAATAAGAACTATGAGAAAAAGACCTCTAAGAAGGGTAACTCTATAGGTGAAACTTCTAACCTTCTCACGATCGAGAAACCTGTTGAATCTATGCCTAAGATACCGAAAGGTGTCTTTAAGAAGACCTTGCATAATCTTAATGCTAGAGCTGCATCCAACTACTCCGTGGTTGAAGACTTAGCCCAAACACCTTGTGCAATGTCGGCTTTAGAGGCGTTACAAAGTTGTCCCGCCCAGCGGGATGCACTCTTAGCAGCCTTAGGCAGTATGGACTCATCGAGTCTCATGGCGAAATTTCACTTGTCTGATGTCAAAATTCGCCTACCTTACCATGTAGCCTTATCAATAGATGTCATCCATGGTGGAAAGACCATTGGAACGACAGTTGTTGATGAGGGTGCTTCTACATGCGTTATGTCCTTGTCATGTTGGAAAGCTCTTGGATCCCCAGAGCTGGTCCCTTCAAACACCCTGCTCACTGCTTTCGACGGAAGGTCATTCTGTCCACATGGTATCCTACTGGCTTTTGAAATTAAGCTGGCAAGGAAAGCAGTGTATGTTGAGGTGGAGGTGACTAATGCACCTTTGGACTATAATTTGCTTTTGGGAAGAAGTTGGACTTATGCCATGTCTGCTATTGCATCGGTCGGCTTTCAGGTGGTAGTGTTTCCACACGAAGGGAAGTTGGTTACTATTGACCAACTCGATTTTACTCGAAAAGGCCGCATGGAGTCTAATGAGTCCGCTGTGCCATTGGTTGATCAGGTCAAACCTGCTGCATAGAGCTTAGGGGCTGGAATGTACGCATCATTGATGGGCACATTCGATCTTCCAGCTCATATTAATTATATAGGTTCTACTAGTGTGGGAAAGTCCATTGCTACAGTTGTCGATAGGACTGATCCTTGGGTCCTCCCTACCCACCATGAACCTGAAGTGCCCCTATCGACAGTGGAAGTGGCTTACCAAGCTATCACCCAAACCACTGCTGATCCCATTCCAGCCCCCCTCACAATCTCGAAGGAACTGGAAGAAGCCTATCTGCCTGCTTGGGCAGAAAACTCTTTGCATTCTGCAGACTGCTTAGATATGGTTTTACCTTCTGATGAAGCCATGTGCGGACGTGATAAGATCTGTGAAGATCTTCATCATCGATCCTATTTTCTTCCAGAGCTAAACAAGATAGAGAATCAAGAGTTTCATTTGAGACTAGTAGATGATGTTGATATACCCATCAATCCCTTACCAAGGGAAGGAATGTTTGTTGAGAGGAATATTGCAAATATTTCTGCTACCATCCCTATCAACATCTCTGCATATCCTGACGTCGTGAAAAATATACATATCGGCGCAAACTGCTCTCCTGAAGAGATTGCGATCTATACGTCCTTATTTAAGGAATTCCGCGACGTTTTTGCCTGGTCATATGAGGAGATGCCAATCATTGATCCATCTATAGTCGAGCACGAGATCCGAACATACCTTGAGGCTAAACCGGTTCGGCAAAAGTTAAGACCTGTTAACCGACGTAAAGCGGCGGCAGTGATGGCTGAAGTGGAAAAACTGCTGAAAGCCGGTTTTATTTATCCCATAGCTCTGACGGAATGGGTATCCAACCCTGTTCCTACTG
>LPNX010268340.1:292979-375716 GCA_001517045.1 Pseudotsuga menziesii | reverse complement strand
AGTGGTCCTCAGTAAGATGTAGTGCCATAACCTCTGTACAGCATAAACAGCTGCTAAGGCTAACTTCTCGACGTGGGAGTACTTAAGCTCAGGTCCAACTAGAGCACGGCTAAGATAATAGACAACATGCTCAATGATCTTGTCATCCTCCTGAACTAGCCCTACCCCAATGGTAGACTCCGACGCGGCCAGATATAATAAAAAATCCCTAGAATAATCTGGCGGGCGTAATAAAGGAGCCGACAACAAGGCTTTTTTCAATGCCTTGAACACAAGTTGTGCAGTTTCATCCCATACAAATGGGGTGTCCTGTTTAAGCAGGCGCATGAAACCTTTTGTGATCTTGGCATAATTAACGATAAAACGTCGAAGGAAGTTAGACTTTCCTTGTAAACTCTGAAGTTGCCTAAGTGAACGAGGAGGAGGCAGATTTACAATGGCCTCAACTTTTAAAGGATCCACCTGAATGCTCCTACTAGAGACAATGAATCCAAGCAATCTACCTGATTCGACGCAGAAAACACACTTGTGGGGATTCAAGCGAATTTTATAGTATCTGCATCTCTCAAAAATCAATCGTAAATGATCTGGATGTTGGATCCTCTTGCGAGAATGAGCAGACAGATCATCCAGGTAAGGCTCGACAATGGCTTTTATGTCGTGAAAAGCAAATTTCATGGCTCGTTGAAAGGTTTCCCCTGCATTTTTCAATCCAAAGGGCATTTTTCTATACGCGAATGTACCCCAAGGGAAAATAAAAGCAATTTTATGCTGGTTTTCCGGTTTGATTTGGATTTGATTGTAGCCGGAAAAACCATCCATAAACGAGAATACCTCACTACCCACACATGCATCTATGATCTAATCAATAAACGGTGTAGGGTAGTTGTCCTTAGGACAAGATTTGTTAAGGTCTCGAAAGTTCGTACAAACGCGAATAGTCCCTTGCTTTTTATCAACAGGAACTGGGTTGGACACCCATTCAGTCAAAGCTACGGGATATATAAAACCTGCTTTCAACAGCTTTTCAACCTCTGCCTTCATAGCCGCCGCTTTACGCGGGTTCACGGGGCGTAATTTTTGCCGAACCGGCTTGGCATCAGGATAGGTTGGGATCTCATGTTGAACAATAGATGGATCAATGCCTGGCATCTCCTCATATGACCAGGCAAAGATATCGCGGAATTCCTTAAAAGGGAAGTATAAATGGCAATCTCCTCCCGAGAGCAGCTTGCACCTATATAGATATTTTCCACGACATCTGGTTTTACAAAGATGTTGATCGGTATAGTGGCGAAAATGTTTGCCATATTCCCCTTGGCAAACACTCCTTCCCTAGGTAAAGGGTTGACAGGTGTATCAACATCATCCGACAGTCTCACATGAAACTCTTGGTTTTCTATCTTGCTTAGCTCTGGAAGGAAATAAGATCGGTGATGAAGATCCTCACATATCTTATCACGTGAACACATAGCTTCCAGAATAGCTTCATCAAAAGGTAGTGACAGTGTCTAAGAAATATATGGAATGTAAAGAGTTTTCCGCCCATGCGGGCATATAGACTTCTTCCAGATCATCCGAGACTGTAAGAGGATCTGGAATGGGATCTACAGTGGTTTGGGTAATAGCTTGATACGCCACTTCCACTGCAGATAAGGGAACTTCCGGTTCCTGAGGGGTTGGGAGGACCCAAGGATCAGTCCTATCGACCACCAAATCAATGGACTTCCCTACAGTAGTAGAACTGAGATAAAGGACTGGAGCTGGAATATCGAATGTGCCCATCAATGATGCATACATTCCAGCCCCCAAGCTCTGTGCAGCAGGTTTGGCCTGATCAACCAATGGCACAGTGGAATCTTTAGACTCTAAGCGGCCTTTTCGAGTAAAATCAAGTTGGTCAACAGTGACCACATTGCCCTGATGTGGAAAAACCACGACATGAAAGACAGCAGATGCAACAGCAAACATTGCATAAGTCCAATTCCTACCTAGAAGCAAATTGTAGTCCAATGGAGCATCAATCACTTCGACTTCAACAAACACTGCTTTGCCAGCCAACTTAATCTCGAAAGCTGGTAGGATACCATGTGGATGGAAAGACCTTCCATCAAAAGCAGTAAGTAAAGTGGTTGATGGGACCAGCTCTAGGGATCCAAGAGCTTTCCAACAGGCCAGGGACATAACACAAGTAGAGGCTCCCTCATCAACAACTACTCGTCCAATGGTCTTACCACCATGGACAACATCTATCGATAGAGTTACATGATAAGGGAGGCGAATTTTAACATCAGAGAGATTAAATTTCGCTAAGAGACTCGAAGAGTCCATGCTACCTAAAGCTTCTAAGAGGGCATCCCGCTGAGCGGGACAACTCTGTAGCACCTCCAAAGCTGACATTGCACACGGAGTCTGAGCCAAGTCTTCAACCACAGAGTAGTTAGAAGCGGCTCGGGCATTTGGGTTATGCAAAGTCTTCTTAAAGACACCTTTGGGTATCTTTGGCATTATTTCCACAGGTTTCTCTATAGTGAGAGGGTTGGAAGATTCAACTACAGCTTTACCCTTCTCATCGGTCTCTTTCTCATAGTTTTTGTTCCTGGTTTGTAACAAAGTTGAGGATCTAACCATGATGATATAATTGGGGTCAGGGGCAGCTTGAGTGCCCTCTGCTATGGTAGAACCTGAAGCTGAATTCTGCCCTTGGGAAAAGGGATCCTTCAGGATAGCCGGCGGTTGAGCTTGTAACAGCTTCTGAGCTTGTTCCATGAGGGGACAAAGATGAGTAAGGTGGTCCCCTTGGCACAACTTACAAGGGAACTTGACTTTCTTCTTGTCCTTTTTGCCCCCATCAGCATTTTTTGCGGGCTTTGGCTTGTTTTGGTTTTGGTTTTGGTTTCCCTCTCCCTTTTTACCTTTCTTCTTCTTCCCGTCGGGCTGCTGATTGCCCTTCGAAGAGGTTTGTGCATAAACATTTGCACTTTGGGAGGAGGGGGCAGCCTTTGCTGCCTCTGCCGTAGACTGTTTGACAGACAATTGGTGAAGTTGTTTTGTCAAAGACTCTACAATGGGAGAGTTTACGGACCCAACCACACCATCAGCATGGGGTCCAGGCTTGGGTTTCTCGGCCTCATGTGAAGGCCTTTGTGCCTCAGGGATAATTTCATATAGAATCCCAGACTGTGAATAAATCAAGTCCAACTGCTGGGCCCTGAGTATGGCTTCTTCTTCACTAGTCACTCCTGATGTGGAAACATCCTTAGAAATGTATGGCAACAATGACTTAAGGAACCACTCTAATAGAAACTCAGGAGGGATGGTAGCTTTGATCAGACTCTTTCACCTCCTCCACTCTTGGATATGATCCGAGATGTGGGTTGCCTTGTTTTGTCTGAAAATAGACAACAAATCCGTTCTGAAATCGTAATGAACCGGAAGCTGAAAGTGACTAAGGAAAGCACTAGCTAGGTCCTAGAAACTACTAAAAGCAGCAGAAGGCAGCTCAATGTACCATTTTGCCGCAGTGCCAGTCAAGGTCCTCTGGAACAGCCTCAATCTCACTGAATCTTCATTCAATGAGTTGGAAGAACACCATAAATGGAAGGTGGTGGCATGAGCCCCGGGATCTTCACCAGCCTTACCTTCGAACTTAGGGATGTCCGAGGGCAGTTTGGTGGGAATAGGTGGCCACAAGGGGTCATGCCTCACCGGGTCATTCATCAATTTGGATAAGTCTGGCAAGTTCAAAGTTGCCAGAAAAGGAATCTTGGGCCTAACCGGTGCACTAGGTGTGCCAGCTTGGGGATTAGAGGGTCCATCCCCCGAATTCCCATAGGTAAAGGTGGGGTTGCCCCCTGACACCGATTGTGAAGTGGGAAGGTTGCTTTGAAACGGATTCCATTCGTAGGCCACCGGATTTTGGGTGGGAGGTGCAGTGTAAGTGGTTCGGGCCATCCCCATAGAAGCTGGGGTCTGAAAGACTGGAGCAGGTATCCCTCCGCTAAACAAAGAGAAGGGAGAGCTCGAGTATGGGACCGAAATAGGGGTATGGAAGCTTTGCCCATAAGAGGTGTTGCCTCCAAACTGCACTCCTACATATGAAGGAGTGGGACCTACGTATGGACTGTATGGGGGGATATGCCCCCCATTCCAAGGAAATCCTTAGACATAAGCCGAGGATCCTACCGGACCACTCTGAGTAGTGTAAGGGAAGGAAGAGGGAATGGTAGGTATACTGGGGATCCCAGCAACTGTGTTACCAGAAATACCTCCTATGTTGGAGTGAACCAGTGGTTGAACCACCCGGCTCGCTGGAGTCAAAGGTGTAGAAGGCAAACTAGATCTAGGGGCACTAACCGGGGGAGGTAGTACCCCTTCAACCGGAAGGGTTGAGGTAAACACAAAAGCACTCTGTTCCACAGAAGACATGACTCTACTCAAAGGGACACCTACTACTGGTGAACTAAAAGGTCTAACTTGGACGATCACAGGATCGTTAAGATCAGTCAAGGGAGAGTTAAAATTTCTTGCAAACTCGTTAGTCTGCAATTCTTCTATCTCGACTGTGTCTAAATAAAAACGGTTAGCTATCAATTCCGGTTCACCAAGAACCTCACTTACTCCTACTGATTCAAAAGAACCGTCTGTGCCTAATCTCCGCCTTTGGGGTAAAGGTGGAGGCTCCAATGCAGGAAGAGGAGGAAGGTTTCTCAACCTTCTTGACCTTCTAACTAGTTGGTCCTCCAGAATTGAAAATTTGACTTAATCACACCCTAAGGTCAACTAAGCACAAGCAAATCCACAGAGCATACACTAAAAAGATCCTAGAGTCTCAAGCAATCAAACCAGGGTATAAATATATGATTTCCCGAAGAAAGCTAATGAACGATTACTTGGCATCCTTGAGGGGTTCTCAGGCACAAGCGGAGGAATCATCCACCACCCTCCTGCACTTTCCACAAGGGTTACCTTCCAAGCCCGTTCAAGGTGAACCATAAATAACCTTTCGGTTTACCTAGGTATGAACCCTAAGAGACAAGAGACTAAAGGCTACCTTGACAATACCAGCTGTCTGGGGGGACAGTCGCAAGCCGAACTCGTACGCATGCGCAGGGTAGCTGAGCCCGTAACTCTGTCTAGGACAGAATCCCCAAATGCGTAAAAGTACTGGGTTACGTTTTGACAAGGATTCGGAGGGTTATCTCCTCTGTCCGAGCCTCCACGCGGCCTAGTGCTTAACTCCATTTTGAGAGGAGCTTCCCAGATACAGTGATAGAATCAAGGATTTACCTAAAGAACAATCCACTACGTCTAAGTTTATAACTTGTGGGAAGTTTACACTCCCTAGCCCACAAGTCTAGCCTAAGCTAGTAGGTGAAAAGCCCCTAAAAATAAAAACTTACTAGTAAATTTTAATTTATGCGTTTATTTTAAGGCTGTTTCTTACTCAAGAGGAAATGGAAGTGATATACTGTATGGTGTTTTGACTCAGCAAGAAATAAATGAAAGTAAAGTGTATTCAAAGAAAACTACTACTATAAAACAAACTTCTTTTCATTTTTTCGAATATGTATTGATGAACTAAAGCACTGATAAGAGAAACTAAGCCTATGTTTTTGTAATTTTCTGAGATTATATATTTTTAAAATGAAGCAAACACAACTTATGCAAAAATTACAATGCAAAAGACTAACTATGTTTTGTTTTAACTTTAAAAATTGCTCAAAGAAACTACTATGCATCTACAATGCACTATGTTTGAGTCAACTTGAAACTTATGAACTGTATACAAGACACAAACTGAAACAAACAGGCTGACAAAACCAACAGACCAGCAAGAGAAGCAGGCTAGGAACCTAGCTTGGGTGCAAACAACGATACAAAACCAATGCAGACTTAAAAAGGTAAGTCCAAACCAGCAACTGTTAGAAAGCAGACTGGAAAACAGAGCCCAAGACCCTGATCACTGATCTAGACTAAGACACTTTAACCAAGAACCCAAACAGGCCAAATGCTTCAGGATGCAAATAGTAAATAAATCAAGTAAAAAGACTCAATGGCTTTCAAAAAGCACTAAGATGTGATCACCTGAGGCAATCAAGCAAACTCTACAGCATTCTTAAAGAAAGTCTTCCCAGAAAACAAGGAATATAACAAGAAAAGACACAAGCAAACTCTTCTTTTAAAAATCCAAATCTTCAGGAGTACTCGCGACTGTCTAGCAGTGCAACTCGCGAATGACTCGCGATTGTGCAGTATAACAACCCGCGAATGCAACTTTATATTCGCGACTGTTCAGTGGAACAACCCGCGAATGGGCATAAAAAAAATTTCTCTAAAGCAAAGAAAAAACCCTAAGACTTTCAAACACTGAAGTAAGCAAGAGCCAGGATAAAAAACCACAGTCAGACTCACAAGCAAAACTAGTCAGGATAACAGAAATGACCTACAGCAGTCTAGGCTTCCCCAGCGGAGTCGCCAGTTCTGTTGTAAGGGATTATGCACCTAATAATCATAGGTCGGGGGTTACCAACATACTCAAACACTTGCAGACAATTGACTTCTAAAGTGCAGAATAGGAAATAGGAGGGTTAGAAGAACTTACTTGTTAAACGACGTTCAATCCTTACTAGTCCTCTTCCGATCTGCTCCACTTCCAAAGTCTTCAAGGCTCACTCCTCTTTCACCTGTTCAGAGACAATATTCCATATATAGTATGATTCATATATATATGTTAACAGGTTAGATAATTCAAATATGAAATACTGAAGCATAAACAATTATCAAACCAAGATATATAAGACACATGTGGAAGAAGTAATCTCTTTATTATCAATAATGAGAAAGTTCAGAGTACAACCAAACGTCTGAGACAAGGAATCCTCTGTCACCAAAGGATTCTGAGTTTCACTGCTCCAAAGATTTCTGTAAACAATCCACCAGCATAACTTTGCTCCAAAAGTGTAAGTATGTACAACCCTCCCCAAGGCCTGTATTTATATGGGTGAAATAAGGCAGTTCTCGAAGGTTGGGGAAGTTGTAGCAGTTAGGGAGATTAAGTAAAATGACTTAACTAAACTCCCATTAGCGCGTGATTTTGTGTTTTCATGTTAAGAAGCACATTCGCGGATATGTAGTAGAGCAACCTACGAATGACTCGCGACTCTGTATAAGTGCAACCCGCGAATACAAGGATTCGTGACTTGATGTGAAGGAGACTCGCGAATGACTCGCGAGTTGTCTATAAAGAGAGTTGTGAATACATCCCAACATGGCTAAATGGAAAAGTAACTGGCTGGATGTAGGTAGAATGTATTTCATGACAAGCCAAGATATAGTGTAAAGGGAAAACCTCTATCCATAAGTGTCCTTTTGTGTGCCGACATGAGGGATATCAGCACTCGGACGGAGAGGTGCCACTCAGGTGTATAACACTTCCACCATGGCATCCTCCCATACTTGGTGCCTGGATTCGTCTTCATAAGTTGTGGGTTTTGAGTCAATGATGTGACTCATCAATTATACATAAATAGAGAAACTCTGAGGTATTTTACACTCTCGAAAAGTACCGTGTGGGGATTCATGCCCCTCATTATCTTGTGTTGTTCGTTGTTCACATATAGGTATTTTTTGGCTTATTGCAATGTCTTCAGGAATATTAGTTGTCACAACTAGATCAATGGGATCGATGGGTTCATATTTCTTTGCTAACTCATTCTGAGTTGGAGGGGGAGATGACATCATCTCCTTTGATTCTAGCATCTCCTCATCATTGATCTCCATGTTTGATCCTCTACCTTTCCTGACAGCCATTTCTTCTTCAAAGGTCACATCCTTGTTGAATTCAATTTGTTTGGATCCTAGGATATAGATTTTGTAGGCCTTTGAAGATTCCATGTACCCCACAAAAGTTCCCTTCTTTCCTGAATGTTCTAACTTCGTCCTTTTTCTCCTTGGGCACATATATGTAGATTGGACAGCGAAAATTCAAATGTGACCCACTTCTGGTTTTACTCCTGTGAAGGCTTCTTCCGGAGTCATGCTCTTCACTATCTTATGTGAGCATCTATTTTGTACATATACAGTTGTTCTGGATGCTTCTTCCCGTAAGAACATAGGTAGACGTTGGTTATGTATCATGGCTTTGGCTTCCTCCACAATTGTTATGTTCTTTCTTTCAGCAACCCCATCTTGTTGGGGGTTGTAGGAAACTGTTATCTCCCTCTTAATTCCTGCTTCTTTGCAAAAATCATTGAATTCTATAGAGGTGTATTCTCCACCATTATCTGATTTTAGGATCTTGATCCACTTCCCTGACAATTTTTTTACTTGAGCTTTGAATTATTTGAACTTGTTGAGTACTTCCTGATATTTCTTCGTCTTGAGAAAGTGTATCCAATTCTTCCATGAGTAATCATCAATAAAAGTTACATAGTAATGATATCCTCCCAACGAAGCAACTATCATTGAGCCGCACAAGTGAGATTGCGCTAGATCCAATATTTCTTTGGATCTGCTCTCACTATATGGGAAGGATTTCTTGAAATTATTTCCAAGTGCACATCCTCTACATGTTCCATCTTGGTCTACCTGTAGCACTGGTATACCTGTAACTATTTCTTCAATGCTGGGAAAGCTCTATAATTTAGATGTGTTAGTCTCATGTGCCATAGCTCACCCATACTTTTAGAGTCATGGACTAGGTCTTGTACTGGTAGAGTGTTCAGTCGGTACATTCTCTCCTCTCTCATACCAATTACCATAGTTGTATCCATGCTTGATTTCTTCTGCCAAGCAAGTACTTTTCCATCTGAAAATGCTACTTTATATCCTTTGTCTTCCACGGCTGAGATGGAAACAAGATTTCTTTTCATACCAGGTACATAGAACACATCACTTAAGTGTAGAGTATCATTAGACTCTAACTGAAGGGAGGTGGCCCCAGATCCCTTCATAGTGTATTTAGCATCATCTCCAAGTACAACATGGAGATGAGAATCTTTCTCAACTACTTCTGAGATATTTTCTTTATATCCCGTCATGTGTCTAGATGCACCACTATCTATGAGCCAAGTATCACTAGTGGTGGGAACAATACCTGATAGAGCTGATATGAATAAGAATTATGTAAGATATTCATTCCTTTTTTTCTTACGATGGTGATATTCTTCTACATCAACAATTGAAGCTTCATGCTTCCTTTTGTGTGAACTTCGACAGGTACTGGCATAATGACTGTATTTCTTACATCTGTAGCATTAGATCTGAGATATATCTTTCTTTTGTTTCTTCTGATATGGGGGAGGACTTGATATCTTATCTTGATGCTTGTCATTGTATGACTTCCTTCCCCTTCCCTTTCCTTTCTTGGAATGAGATACGAACGCTTGATTTTCCTCAGGTTGAGTGCCATGAAGTCTTTGGCGTGCTGCTGTTCTTGTTTCTTCATGAGTGCATTCTTTCCATAGTTTATCAAAATTTGGGAAACTTGGTTCGACCACTTATAGTTTGGATGAAGGACTCCTAAGATGGTGGGGCACCATTTAAGGTGGTCATAACGAGATCCTTTTCTTCAAGATTGTCTCCGCTGGAATGTAGCTTGTCTTGGAGCTCGGTGATCCTCATGAAATATGAGGCAATATTCTCTGACTTCGTCATCTTCATATTTGACGGTTTATTCCTCAATGTGAGAGTCACATTGATGCTACTATGTTCAAATAGATTCTTTAATCTTTTTAACATCTTCCTTGATGTCATCTTTTCTAATATTTGAGGAACCAAGTGGTCTCTAACTGAATCCACCAAAATCCTTCTTTTTTTTGGCATCATTCTTCCTCTAGCGAGGTTTGTCTTCTTCGGCTTTTGGTTTTGGGACCTTTGCATTTACAACCTGTAATACTTCATTTTCTTCTAGTAGAATAAGAACCCTAGAATTCTAGGGGATGAAGTTGGAATCTCCTTCCAGACAATCTTCAACCTTCATACTAATCATCTTGACTGCAGATCTGGATCTGAAACCCTAACAGAGACTAGGTCAAAAATGAAAGTTGGAATTTAGGAAAATAGACTCCACAGGTGGATGTGCCATAGCAAGGAAAGATGAAAAGAGGTAGAGTCGAGCCAAAACTGTGGATGAAGTAGGCCAAAAATTGAAACCCTAATTTCTATTCCAACTGTAGAATTAGGTCAAAAATTGAAAATTCTCATAATTGAATTTGGCCTTCACCAAAATATGCGCCCTCCTTAGAGAGAAATTCCCAGCGCTATTTTCTGCCAAAAGGTTGAGTGAAGGATTTAAAAGATGAAACCCTAGCTCCGATAGGTTTCCAATAGAGTTTCGACAATGGCTTCTTCTAGCACTGCTCTGATACCATGTTATATTTTCATAGGACTATAGCAGTATATCTTAATTGCATTTATCAATAGTATCACTAGAAGATAGACATGGCACAAAACAATGACACAAGGATTTTTATCTTGGGAAATCCAAACAAGAGAAAACCCAACAACCTTCGTATAGAGATAATAATTCTGAGATCAGTGTAAAAAGAAGAGAGAGGAAAAGATGAAAGTATTTTCCAGAGATAGAAGCCCCAAAACAGTCTTCTCCTTCAGCAAGTGTGAACTTCTCTCTCCTAGTGATGTGAATTTCACTTGAGTGGCTGTGTCTTATAATGAGGAGAGGCGCCTCCTATTTATACTGATTTTCCAAGGGGAAAATTCACTAGCGACGACTTCTCTTGGGGGAGCATAAAAATATTTTTTAATAGTTTAATTTTATCTTTTCTTTTTCTTGCTTTTCTCCCCAAGGTTTACATTGTTCTTTCTAGGGTGTGTGTGATAGATTACAACAAGTTCAACTCTTGTAGGAGGTACAAATAAAGAATGTCTTTTGAAGCTACACAATCTCCAACATGATATAGGAGTCTCTTATGGAGATTGATAGTGAGGACCAAGAGGCTCTAAAGGATGAGGGTACAGTTCCCTTTAGTATGGTTGTTCATCCTTTAGACTATCAGGAGGAGTCAGTAGAGCCAGTGGATCTACCTAGATATGTTGCAATAATCAGGAAGAGGCTAGCACGGCTTTGTGATACTTTGTAGGATGAAGAGAGGCCTATATATCCCAGTGGTACTTTCAGGGAGAGCGAAATAACTCAAAGGTTCTCAAGTTATTTGGAATTGATGAGTCACATTATTGATGCTGAGCATTCTAGTTATCTGGTAGGAGGCTAGCATATTCAGAAGGATGTCATGATGGAGTATCAATCCATCATAGGAGATAGTGTCGATACCTAAGTGGAATTCAGCGATGACTTCCAAATGGATATATAAGATCAAGCATGCAATCCAAATTGGAATCTATAGGCTATGGATTTAGTTGGTTTGCATGCTCAATTAAGAGAATCATGGATGGTATTCAGTATTCTTGAGGGAGCAGGAGGATCCTCCCAGTAAACCCACTTGGTGCGAGATGACACTAATGGATACACAGGGATCAACAATGAAAAAGAGATAAAGTTTCTTTAGTGTAGAAGGAAACAGGTTGCTTCAGTGCAGGATACTTAGATGCAGAGGTGGCAGGGTGTCCAGATGAAAAAGGGAGCAAGATACTCAGATGCAAAGGAGGTAGGGTGTCTAGATGTAGAGGGAGAAATATACTCAAGTGTAGAGGGAGTAGGGTGCTCCCACACAGAGGGAGTAGTTGCAACACAATTTGTTGATAATGGAGGAGGTGCCCCAGTCAGGAGTACCTTCTTCACCAAGAGGAAGTTGGATTTTGACATCGAGATGTAGGATTTTGGCATGATGTATGATTTCTTGGGATTGGAGGTGTGCAGGGGATCAAGAGAGATATTCATCAATCATGAGAAGTACACAATTAAAATCCTGTAGATATTTGGTATGATGGGCTGCAAGTCCATGGCTACACCTATGGAGGAAAATCTAAAGAAGTTGGGTGTTTCTGTTTCAAATTCAAATTTGGTGGATCCCACTATATACAAACAACTAATTGGATCCTTGATGTACTTGGTTAACAATAGGCCAAATGTTTGATTTGAAGAGAGGACCCTGATTCAGTTTATGGTTGATTCAAGGCATGTATATTAGATTGCAGCAAAGCATGTGTTGAGGTACATGTGTGGTACAGGTGGATATGGTCTGAGCTGTGATGAAATGAGGTTGCAGGGTTAAGAATATTCTGACTGGGAGGGGAGTGAAATGGATAGAAATAGAACCTCAAGGTGTTGCTTCAGCTTGGGATCAACCATGATATCTTGGTTTAGAAGGAAGCAATATTTTGTCGCACTCAGTACAACATAAGCAGAGTATTATGAGTCGGTGTCGCAAGTCGTGAAGTAGTATGAATTCAGAAGCTTCTTGCAGGACTATTTGGTCAGGAGATCAAAATATCACTTCATTTGAGACATGGTCCAGAAGGGAGTAGTGCAACTCCAATACATATCCATAGACGAGCAATATCGGGTAGACATTCTTCCATATTAGTCATGTTAATTTGACCAAGGAAGAATGATACATTCACCCTCGGATCTTGAGTCATATGGCTAGTGGTGAATGGCCTAGACATTGTGATGGCTCTACATATGAGTAGCATCGGGCGGACATTCATCCACAGGAAATGGCCAAGTTGATTTGTCTAGTGGTGAAAGGACCAGGTGCAGTCTTTCTTACGTCTTTCTCCAGATAGCCATGCTGATTTGACTAGGAGTGGAAGACTTGAGATGCAGATGCAACACATATATACAAATGAGCAGCATCGGATAGACATCCGTCCACAGGAAATGGCCATGCTGATTTGGCTAGTGTGAATGTCCAAGAACAGTCTTTATCTATATAGCCATGCTAATTTGGCCAAGAATGAGAGACTCGATATATTGCAGACATTCTCACCAAATAAGCTTGGTATGATACAAAATGTATCCCTCACTAAGAAGGAGTGTTGATGTTTCTCCAGGGTGCAACATCGGGCATACATTCTACAAAATTGGCCATGTGATTTGACGAAGGAGAATGATACATTCACTTAGGAGAAATAGCCATGTGATTTGGCTAGTGGTGAATGGCCCAGGCGTAGCTTTGCTTAGCCATGCGATTTGGCTAGGTGTGAATAAGGCTCGAGTTGCTTGCACAACCTTGCTTAGTTATGTGATTTTTTCTAAGTGTGAATAAGAGTCGAGGTCACATTGCATACTATGCGAGGGAGTGCTCCATGAGGGAGTGATCTATTCTATATTAGAGTGTTTGACTTGTTTATTTGATAGGGGCTTTCATCCCCTTGTGGAATATACAAATCTAGTCTAATGTTGAATTGGCATGGCTTTAAGAAGTGTCTGGGACTTCTTAGTGTGTATATTCAACATTAGAACTCTATGAGTGAATAGGCGTGTATATGAGGAGAAGAATAACATCATGGACAATTTTTCTAGTGAAGAAGAAATAATCAAGAAGACAAATGAACCATTGAAGAAGTCCCAGATAGCATTAAAGAATCCCAGAAAATATTGAAGACAAGAAGACAAGTCAACCCTAAAGGTACAATGAATGTTGAAGACCAAAGAAAAAGGACAAGTTGACCCCATAAGTGAATTAAAGGTCACTTGATGTCTATAAATAAAGTGCTCACACAATTCATTTTCATCATCATCACATCACATCTCCTCTCCACATCTTGTGTGCACTTTCCAAGGAGGCGTAGCAAAGGTCCATGGAGCAATTTTTAGGGTTTTTATCATCTCTAGAGGTTGGCTATCTTGCATAGGATTTCTTGTGAACAAGGGTGCACTTTTCTATGTGCTAGTCTTTCTCTTCATGGTGATGTACTTGTAACCTTGAATTGATTTCTTCTCTAGAAAAATTGTAGGGTTTTCCCCCAATATTGTGTTTCCTCGATTAAAAATATTTGCGTCTATTGTGCATGGTTGTCCTTCTATGATCGTGTGTTTCTACTGCAAATTTGAAGTTGAAATTTTAGTGTAACTATTCAATGTAAACAGTGGGATGAAATGAGTGTTTGAAATCATTAGGAATAATTATCAAGATTTGAAAATTGTATTTCGACTACTATAAGAGAAAATTGTATTTATACTGCTATAAGGTATTCATGGGTATTCCTCCCATGAATGTGCTAGGAATTAATTATGTGTAACACTAATAAAAAACCCATGAAAGCACTCAACACTCTACCAAACTCTAGGTGTGCAAGATGTAAGCATCCAAAATGTGAGATAATGATACCAACCAAAGATGATAATCCATGTACAATATGCATCCAAACCCGCAAAAATATGGCTCCTAAGCCATCAACCTCCAAATGCAACCTACTTGGGCAGCGTCTTCAACCTGGAATAAAGCTCATGCTATATGAGGAGTAACAAAGCTAAAATATTATTACAAAAATATGAACTTACATACAAATTAGTTGATGTGTGTAAATTTATTTGCATAAGAAAACATGTGTTTAAGTATACAACAAAAACATGAAGATGCCAACTAACCATAGGTAATTAGTGTAGTGCACATTATCAATCAAATTATATCTATAAAGATATCTGTAGAGTTCAAACTGAAATGTTTTCAAGGGCTATGAAAAGGCTACCATGATAAAATTTGAGAAATAATATTTAGTGTCAAGAAGCAATCTTGAGATTTTGTACTTTTTCACCTCTCCAAAAGATTTACTAATAGAATTGGTATTTTACCAAAGGACGTAAAAAAATGTGTGATTGTACTTTAGGCATGTTATCACACATATAGTAGTTGGAGCTACCATGATGCAACATTCCATATTTTTTTTCTCAACTCAATGTCACTCATTTACAACGATGTATGGTTTACGAGAGATATTCAGTGGCAAAGTATTTTCCTGAGCTAGCCAGAGCTTATAACATTATGAGAATTTTGAGGTCTAAATAGGTCTCATAAGAAATATAAAAAAATATTATGAATTTGTCATTTGGTGAGAAAGATATATTTACAACTCATCTCTTGCACCACAATCTATATAACTATCGTTAAGTTAAATTGAAAAGATGTATAAAAATAAAATGAATAAACAACTATCTTTAATATAACTAGAAATAAAAGTATTTTTAAAACATAAATATATGAAAAACATATTTTAGTTTTAAATTATCAAATTAAGTTAAATATGAATAAGTTCACATTAATAATAGTTTATATATATATAATTCTAATATATATTAATTAAAACTCAATCTAAACAAATTTTAAACTTATATCTCTAACTTAAATTAATTTAACAAATAAATTAATTTAAATTTTTACACAAATATTAGTTTAAATTTTAAATTTCAAAATTTAAATTTCATAAACTTAAAGTTTATATATATAAACCTTAATGTGTACTTACATATTATATAACGTATAACGTAGTAATAAACCATTATCACAATATATAGATTTTATGAATATTAAATTAAAGGGAAACAAACCTGTATATATATATATATAAACCTTAATATGTACTTATATATATTATATATCGTGGTAATAAACCATTATCACAATATGTAGAATTTATGAATATTAAATTAAAGGGAAACAAACCCACCTGCAAAGGATCACGTTCCAAATAAACAATTAGTTTACAATACGTTGAAGTTGTTTAAAAAAAAAACTGAAACATATGATTATATTATTTTGACTTTAATTTTCGAATGTGTATCGATCCTATGTTATATAATAAGTTTAGCACCATTATATTATATTATATAAACATTATTAAAGTTACCAACAAACATGTGAATTCGTGTCCCATAGAAAAGTAAGTATACAATATTTTGAATTGAAGTATTATATATTAATATTATATTTTATATTTTATATTTAAAGAACTAAAGTATTTATAAGTAATTTATAAGTAGAAAAGTATATATGTATTATATTTATATATAATTTATGAGTATTTTTTTATTATGAGTATAGATAACTATGAATACATCTACTATTTAGAATTTGATATGTAAAGGTTTTTAATTCAAGCTATGCCACATTAATTGTTCGGAGACACAAGGTACTCTCAAAAGACCAAACATCTTCAGCAACCGCTTCACACAAATAGATCACAGATCAACACATCGATGTTTGTCACGTGGTTAAAACTCTTGAAAAGAAAACAGTCCACGGCCCCAACCAAATAGCTACTTGGAGCAATTTATTATGCAAAAGAAAGAAAGCTACATATGAGCTTCTCATAATCGATCAACTAGCCAAGGACCCTCTATGCTCTTTAAATAGAGATCATAGACCAATCGGGTGTTAAGCCATGGATCAATGGTAGGTATGATCTAAGAGAAGTTGAACCGTCGGATCACTCTATGTCTAGAACATATCGTGACCGTCGGATTAGAATATTTACAAATGCATACTAATGCATACTAAAGAAACACACTTTTACCTAACGGATATATTACACAAGTTGATCTTAACCAACTCCTAAGTGTCTAAATATCATAACATCTCCCCTTAAGAACAACTTGGGATAGGATTGAAGAATTTACAAAAGTGACACTATTAGGAGAAAGAAAAAGGCATTAGAGCCTATCCCCCTTAAGAACACATTCCTGAACTAACATAGACCGAAGTTTAGAAAACTTCGCTTCTGTAAGAGACTTGGTGAAGATGTCTGCAACTTGATCATCTGTAGGACAATAGATAACTTCAATAACACTGTCATGAACAAGATTTCTAATCAAGTGCATGTGTAGCTCAATGTGTTTGCTGCGCTGATGTAAAACTGGATCTTTGGCAAGCTTGATGGCACTTTGATTGTCGCACCAAAGTGGAGTAGGCTGCTGCTGCTCGATTCCAAACTCTGAAAGGATCTGTCGAAGCCATAAAGCTTCCTGACTGGCATTAACTACGGCTCGATATTCTGCTTCTACTGAAGAAAGAGCAAGTGCTTGTTGTTTCTTACAAGCCCAAGTGATAGGTCCAAATCCCAGACTTAAAACATAACCTGTAGTAGATTTCCGATCATCAAGATCGCCGGCCCAATCTAAATCAGTGAAACCAACCAACAAAGGTTTCCCCCCTGTATTGTAATGAATCCCAAACGGAATTGTACCTCGAATATATCGAAGTATTCTTTTTGCTGCTTTCCAGTGACTTTCAGAAGGAGTTTGCATATAACGGGCAACACGACCAATGGCAAAGGAAAGGTCAGGACGGGAATGAGTCAAGTATAAAAGACTACCAACAAGCTAATGATACAAGGTGGCATCTACTTCAGGGGAAGTACAAGTGGCAGAAAGTTTGACTCCAGACTGGAAGGGACAAAGGGTTGGTTTACAATCTTCCATGTGGAAGCGACGAAGAAGATCACAAGCATACTTAGACTGGGAAAGAAAGATTCCTTCTTTGGTTTGCAAGACTTGGAGACCAAGAAAATAATGCAAATGTCCTAAGTCTGACATTTCAAAATTTTGCTTAAGACTAGATTTCACATGAGTTATAAGTTTAGGGTCACTATCAGTAAGGATAAGACTATCAACATAGAGAACAAGTATGATGAGATGGTTTCCTACTTTCTTGGTATAGACATTGGGGTCAAAATGACATCTAGAAAAAACAGTGTCAAGGAGAAAGCTATCCGTTTTGGCATACCAAGCTCTAGGAGCTTGCTTAAGGCCATATAAAGATTTTTTAAGGAAACAAACAAGGCTAGAGTTATCCTAAACATATTCAGAAGGTTGTTCCATGTAAATCACCATGTAAGAAGGCAGACTTGACATCCATTTGATGCACTTCCCAGTTATGTAAGGCTGCAAAGGAAAGAACAAGGCGGATGGAGTTCATTTTTGCTACAAGGGCAAAGGTTTCATTATAGTCAATCCCTTCAACTTGGGAAAAACCTTTGGCAACTAACATTGCCTTAAGTCTTTCAACACTTCCATCTGATACATACTTAGTTCTGTAGACCCATTTACATCTGACAAGTTTTCTTCCTTTTGGAAGAAAAACAAGATCCCAAGTATCGTTCATCATTAAGGAACGATATTCTTCATCCATAGCTGCATCCCAATCTGGATTTCCTGAAGCTTCTGCAAAAGTTTCTGGATCATGATTCTTGGAAACTTGAGCCAAAAGAGAAGAGGCTCGCTGAAACTAAGAATGTGTTCGTCGTTGATCTCTAGGATCACCAGCGAGATCACCAGTTGCTTCACATGTTGAACGGACCCATCGAGGAAGTATTGGTGCTGGTGCAATTGGAGGAACATGAGCAGGCGGAGGTGGATTTTCATCCTCACTGTCATCATCAGAAACTGGAGTTGGAAACCTGTCAAGGAAGCTAGAAGAAGAAGAAAAAGAAGAAGGCACAATCGTCGAATCAGGCTCGCAGGCCAAAGATGGCACACCCGCCAAGTTAGGCTCACAGGCCAAGAGACTTTCATCAAATGTAACATCTCTTCTAATGATTATATCATGTGAATGGGGTTGAAGAAGTCTATAACCTTTTACGTCTTCAGAATATCCAACAAATATGCACTTTTCACTTTTAGGCTGCAATGCTTTCCATTTTTCATCCAGAATGTGAGCCCATGCTTCACAACCAAACACATGAAAGTGACTTACATCTAGTTTAATTTTACTCCATGCTTCTTCCGGTGTTATACCTTGTAAAACTTTAGTGGGTGTGCGATTAACTATGTAATTTGCACAATTTATGGCCTCAGCCCAATATTGAAGACTTAGTCCCTTAGATTGGATCATACAATTATCCATTTCTTTTAAAGTGCAATTCTTTCGTTCAGCTACACCATTTTGTTGTAGTGTATATGGAACAGTGTGTTGTTGTTGGATTCCTTGTTCAGTGCAAAAAGTAGTGAACTTGTTGTTAACACATTCTCCTCCATTGTCAGATCTTAACTTAATAATTTGATGACCAGATTGTTTTTCAATAAGGGCCTTGTAGGCCAAGAACATGTTAAATACTTCGCTCTTAAGTTTTAGAAAGTAAACCCAAGTGCGTCTGGAGTAGTCATCAATGAAAGTTAAGAAATATTTGAAACCAGAAAAAGAAGCAGATAGAAGAGGGCCACACAAGTCACTATGCACAAGCTCCAAGGGAACCGAGGCGTACCAAGAGGCACGTTTATCAAAACTGTCCCGATGATATTTTCCGAGTACACAACCAGAACAAACACCATCCTTGCAAAATACCAGCGGAAGACCAGTCACCATATTGTCTTTACATAGTTGTTGCAATGAGCGATAATTTAAGTGACCAAATCGCTCATGCCAAAGTTTGCTCAAGTTATCACTATGAGCAACAAAAACGGAAGGAAAATGTGATGACCCAAAGTTGTTAAATTTGTACAACCTGGTAATATCATCAACAGTTCCAGTAGCAAGGACATTTTGAAGATTTTTAAAATCCTTGATTACAACTTGGTGAAGTGTAAACGTCACAATTTTACCTTCACCTGAATGAGTAATTTGATAGACTGATAACAAATTGCAGGAAATTTTTGGAACACATAGTACATCACTGAAATAACCATTTTCTACTGGAATTGTTCCAGATCCTACAACACTTGGAGATCTATCATCACCAACAATTATTTGTTTGGTGTTACATTCATGCATAGTAGAAAAGATGGATTTATCCTTAGCCATATGATAAGATGCTCCAGAATCAATGAGCCATTCAATTGAAGTAGAAGAAGAAGATGCAGTATAAAAGTAACGAGACGCACAAAGTGCATGTCCATAAGAGGTAGATTCTGAAGACGAATCTAGGGTGATGTGGTGCTTCTTCATTGCTGCTTCCAAGGCTGTCATCTTCTTAAAACACTTAGATTCATCATGATTATCTTTCCCACAAAAATTGCAATGACGCTCAGTCTTCTTTCTTTTTTACTTGGATCATTTGTCATTTTTTAAAGGAGCTGACTGAGAAGGTTTGGGACCCTTGTAGTTTTGTTTATTATTGCGAAAATTCTGTTTCTTGGGAGGCTTGGACTTTTCTTTCTGTTGGGACAATAAGGCTTTCCCAGATGTATCTGCATTGTTAATTATTCCAAGATGAATGAGTTTATCTTGCTCTCTAATTAAGGAATCACAAAAGGATTCAAGGCTAGGCTCTTAATAGCTAGCTGCAGTCAATGATTCTTTCATGGAGTAGAATGTAGATACAAAAACAGAATATGCAGGTCCAAGTTTTAAAAGAATATGATAAATACATTGTTTGTCTTATTTCTTAATCTTTCATTCTGCACATAATAGTCTAAGAGTTTTATACTTAGACAAATAGTTTTGAATGCATGAAAAATCATTTGGATTCAAGGAAAACAACTAATTCTCAAGTTGATGACCATGGATTTCATTGTGTTTACCAAACACAAATTCCAACTTTTCCCAAGCGAAATTAGGTTCATCAATTCCAGATATGTGGAATGGCAAATCAGTAGAGATTGATGTCCCAATCAATCCACGAACTTCATCACATCTATTTGCCCATTTAATTTTCTTATCATCATCAGTGGGTTCTGTTTCTTTCCCTGAGGTTATCCTGAAAAGTCCCCTACTTCGCAGAACATCCTCCATACGAGATTTCCATGAGAAATAGTTAGAACTTGTAAGTATAATATCACAAGGGGCGTCCATAATATAAAATAATGGCTAAAAAAAAACAGAAACTAACTGTCTAGATGCAAAGAGCTCGAAAAAATATGCGGTTTAAAAAAAAATGGCACTTAAAACTGATTCTGGATGATGAAGTTATGCTTGATCAAAGAAAATGTGGAAGATGTCCCCAATAGTGACGTGGCGGATATTAACTTGACCAACTAAAAAAAAGAATCCCCCTCTTCCCAAGATCAACCTTTGACAATCACTTTTACAATAAAGTTGCTTTGAAGTGAATCACTTTTGTAGAATAAGTGATGTTCACTTTTACAATAATGTGACTTTTAAATAGTGCGCAATAAATTAAAAGACTTTAGTGATTCACTTTTATTTTATTTTATTTATGTGAGATGCACTTTTACAATAAAATAACTTAAAAATAGAAATTGCATGCACTAAAAAGTAACTTAATAAAACTTGAACTCAAGACATATTAAGTAATAAAGCAACTTTGGACCAAGTGAGATAAGTTTAAAAGGTACGTAAAATAATGGAAAGAGGAAGGAGGTTTTTTTTTTTTTACTCTTCTCTCTCGTTCTTCGTGCTTGCTTTCTTTTCCTGCAAATCACAAAAAAAAAACGAAAAACAAAAGACAAAAAAAACTTTTTCCACACAATGGGGTTAGATCTTGGTTAGCTTACCCGGAAAGTCTATGTTTTCAAGTTTTCTCGTTGTTTCTAATTTTCCGTGATCGCACAAGGTGCACGGCAAAGAGCATACGTAGCCGAGAAGATAAGATAAAAAACTTTTCCTTACTATTTCTGATTCGCCGCGATCGCATAAAGTGCACGGCAAATAGCATACGCAGTCAGGGAAGGCAACAGTCCGAGACTAAAACAGAAAAGATCTAATAATAAACTGATAAAATATGAGAGATTTAAAAAAAAAAATCCGTCACTATAACATTATACCTTCAGATTTGCCGAAATTAGTGTTTCTAGAGCAAATAGAAACAGTTTTTGGTGAAACGAAAACTATTTCCCAATGGAAACAGTGCTCCAGACGCAATGGAATAGCTCCCACAGGCCAAAAATGCACAGAAAATCCAGAAACAAAAACCCTTTCAAACTTTCGGCAACACCGGTTCCAGATCTTGATCAAAACCGAAAGCGGCTCTTCATAAAAGCTCTGATACCATGTTCGGGTACACAGAGTACTCCCAAAAAACCGAACACTTTCAGCAACCGCTTCACACAAATAGATCACAGATCAACACACCGATGTTTGTCACGTAGTTAAAACCCTCGAGAAGGAAACAGTCCATGGCCCCAGCCAAAAAGCTACTTGGAGCAGTTTATTATGCAAAAGAAAGAAAGTTACATATGAGCTTCTTATAATCGATCAACTAGCGAATGACCCTCTATGCTCTTTAAATAGAGATCATAGACCAATCGGATGTTAAGCCACGGATCAATGGTAGGTATGATCTAAGAGAAGTTGAACCGTCAAATCACTCTATGTCTAGAACATATCATGATCATCGGATTAGAATATTTACAAATGCATACTAATTCATACTAAAGAAACACCCTTTTACTTAACGGATATATCACACAAGTTGATCTTAACTAACTCTCAAGTGTTTAAATATCCTAACATTAACCATAATGGATGATATCATTCTCTAAATTGTGATTAGTTCTTTTAAACTTGATTTTGATAGTAGATTTTTTGTTTTGAGGCCCATTTTAGACCTCAAAATTCCCCTAATGAGCAGCACAACAATGCCCCTTATCAAGACTTAGCCCAACATGACCCCATTGAGATGACTTTGGTTTAGCGATGGTTCACTTGTCAGAGTAGCAAAGCAAGAAACTGATATATTTCCCTTGCCCCATGCAGTCAGAGGTGTCTCTCATGATTTTTGTCAGAGACAGGACCTATGCCTGAGCAAGTATATATGTTGCATTTGGGTGATATTCTTTCTCTGTCTTACTCATATTAATACTTTGACTTGGCATGATAATGTACAATGGTGATGATATGTTGTGGTTGCTATTATTGGCTTGTTACTATCCTCTTGGCATATCCTCACTAGTATTTCCTACCTTATGCAGACTTAACTATACCTATATTATGCTTGGCATTACTAGTCGTTGTCTTCACTCATATGTTGCTTCCATCTTTGAGACTTTACCCTTGACTTGGACTTGTGATATCAAAGACTTTCCCCACTTAAACCTCTATGTTGGATAATCTCTGTGTTGTTTGTGTCTCGGCTTTGAAATTGTGTATGGTTATGCTATCGTACCTGGGATTTCATTCGTCTTATAGCTCGAGATGTTTGAGTGCAGTATAGGATGACATATGTCCTTGAATTTTTTCCATTAGTATTCGAACCAAGTTATCATTTCATCATTATATGCATTATTGTGACTTGTGTTATATATATATATTGAAATGCTAGCCCAAAAAGGGCTAAATGTGAAAAGAAATGAAATTGGCCAAATAAAAGCAGATCTGGAACAAATGTTAAGTCAAAGTGATTGCTAGCAACTATATGAAATTCAAATGTAATGGTTATTCCTTATGGAGCCCAAAAGGGTGTGGTTGTGAAATGGAGTAAGGAACTATTAATTCTAAGAGTCCCCTAGAACCCACATTTAAAGTTATAGTCAGTTGTGTACTCAGCACAATGGTTTAAGAAAAAATCCTCATGGAGCCTAAACCAATCTTGGAAGTAAGCTAAAGGATCCTTGTTAGAGTCTAGTGAGAATCTTCTAGACACTTTATCCATGTGTGAGACTCTCCCATCCCTTAATTTTATCTACCTTGCATATGTTTGAGTGGATTCTTGTGTCCCTCATCTCTGAGAGATCACAAAGTCTACGTCAAAAAGTCAATTCCCTTTTTCTTAGCCTGGTTTCATCCACATCACCCACCATAGCATTATGGTTAAGTTTGTAATTGAGCATATGCAAAGGGCTTCATAAAGCACCATGTATTTACTCTAACACAAGTCTTATCTATTGTTTGATTGATGTTGATCACCATTGCTATATTACTCATGTTTTAGTTGATTATTAATATGAATAGGAGGGCACCATTCACCCTTTACGCATGCAAGATCATTCAGAGCTCAGTTTAGTCATTGGCTTGACTATTTTGACTTGATCAACCCAATTTGACTAGGTCAACATATAGGTTTCAGGATGGATTTGGCTACATGTGCTCTATTTGGTGTATTTTGTACCTATCATTAGATCATTCAAGTGTCCAGTTGGCGGTTATTGATGATGGTTCATGGTTATTTTTTTTATATGAGCTATATGTTTATTATTGGAGATGGTTTGGCTTGCAAATGCTTATTCGAATTGATCCATGGGGTATTAGTAGTCACCATTAGTGGATTTGAGGTCCCTGATTCCATTTATGCACTCGGATGTTGGATCTGGGCAAGAGAAATCAAGTTATGAGCAAATTTATCCTTCAACATGAAATAACAACATTTTATTACATTAAAAAGTGACCATGGCTACTCTAAGAAAATTGATTTGGCTAGTGTGGGCAATGGAATGACTTTGGGTTTGATGATATGTTATGTTGAGGATCTAGAGACCACAATCCATGTATGCATCGTAGTGAGGGGTCATTATCATGTTATATCGTCACATGTGAGGGTGTCCTCCATGTGGGGCGCACTTTACCTTAGCACCATTTAATACTATTGTTGTATCATTGTGACATTGTATTGGGGTGCCTAGGGTGACTTGAGATCCTTAGGCGACCCCCTTCATCATGTATTTTCATGTTATATCATACTCTATGTTGTATTTGTCTTTCCTAAAGCGTTATTGGGAAAAAAGTGCACCCCCCTTTGCTTGGTCAACTTGATCCAGGTATTGAAAAAAGAAAATATATCCACCGTTGATGATCTCTCATGTATCTTTTAATGTCAACCACTCATTTAGAACTTGTTTAGGGATTTGGTCTCTCTCAAATCTATTTAAGAAAGATAGACCCTTGTTGTAAAGGGACTTTGGGCATTTGAACATTGGAATATAAAGAAATATTTCATGATCAAAATACTTGTGTACTAGTGGAAGAATGCTTGCTATGGTGATTGAAGTTACATCTTGATTACATTGAAAGATATTGGTGAATAGTTTTTGCATATTTTGGATCCATAATTTTCACCGCAAGTAGAGAGATCAATTTGGGAGGGGTGCAACACTTAGGGAGAACCACTCAATTTCTCTCTCAAATTTTGGTTTAATAGGGAGTGATTCTATCCTGCTATCAATCATTCTCTTATTATTTGTCTCTCATTTGCATTTGCTCAATTTTCTTGCTGATCTAACCGAATTTATCTTGGCTTGGGATGGAGGAAGCGCGCATTGGACCATTGGGATGTTTCAATTCAAACTGGGACTTCATCTTATCTTTTCATTTGATCTATGCAAGAGTAATCTTCACTATTTCGACACTTGGCTACAATATCCAAGTAAGGGTTTTACATTTTTCTTCTCTATTTGATTTTCTAGCCATTAGTCACTATAAAACCCTCATTGTAGTAACTGGGAAAATTCACTCCCGTCACTATGCTTTGAATTTTAATTTTCTGCCACTTGGGTATTTTTCGTGTGTGCTTGGAACCTTTAAATCCCCTAGGGCATCACCATTTAAGACCCCTATCCCATTTTCTTAGGCATTGATCTAAATAACCAATTCTCCCTAGTTGGATGAAGCCATTATTTTTGGGTTGTCATATTTGTTGATCAAGCATCTAAATCAAGTGTTAGGAAGCCTTAACCTCATACCAAATTGTTGTCTTGGGATTTAATCATTTGCATGCTTCAAATCCCCCTAGGGTAGCAATTTGGGCAATTTTCAGCTAGCACTTTGATCCTAGATCTTTGTTATTATTAATTAAGCTATTGAGAATCAATCATTGGGATAATTTTTTGACATCTTAATCATTAATCAATCCCCTAAACCTCTCTTTCTAGTTGTCCATTTGATCTAGGGTTTCACCAACAAGATACCTTACGTATTAAATTCTCATAGTTTGATCTGGTGTCTTGTCTTAGGTCTTTCCTTTTAGGTTAGATCAAGGTCTCCCCCTTGGCCATCTTGAGTATTTCACCTAAAGTGAAGAGAATCATGATCGACGTGACAATCGATACATATCCAGGGATCAAGATACTCTAAGGTCACCTCTTTAGTTGCCTAGCTCCTCTACTGTCCCGAATAGGATCATCTAAAAGGGGCAACTACAACTTGTGTGATAATAAGACAATGGGAGGAATAACTAGCCCATAGACAACATTACAAAGAGAATTCAAACAGTGATGGCAATTGCTAACCTTAAAATTATCCATTACATTCTAATTGAGAAGCAAGTCTAGGTCTCACATAGGAGACCAACTTTTCAAATATTAGGAGTGAAGGACCGTAAAGATCCTTTATAGCATTTGTTTAAACTTAAATCTCCGAAGGGTTGTAAAGATCCTAAATAGCATTTGTTTATGTTATAGTAATAGACAATCTCTACACAATATTGGGTGACTCATGGCATTGTCCTGCACATATATTTTTAATACAACTTTTACAAGTGTCGCATCTAAACGTATTGTATCCAAACTTTTCTAAACATCTGCTATGTTGGTACGAGTATCTAGATGCATATCCATATCCTGGAAACTTTGGATGCCTTAGATAAACAATAAATTGTTTGGGTAACACTCTAATATTGATCTGAGAAATCAAGCAGATCCCTGAAATTGTACATGGTAATTGTTACGGAGAAAACTTCCTATGGCTTGGGGTACCACAACAGACAGAGTAACCGCGGAAATCAATCCTTTCCAATATGCAAAAGAAACCAAACAGCAAAGCTTTTCCACTCGCGCTTGATGTAGATCCTCGTTGAGATTTTCCACTCGCGCTTGATGTAGATCCCCGTTGAGCTTTTCCACTCGCGCTTGTATAAGTAATTTGCTCTCTCAACATTCAGCAAACAAGACGAGCATGCTATATATAATCGTGTTAAACCTACTCTAGCATATATAGTCAATAACATATAAGCATTTAAAAGCATCCATGGATTCAATACTCATTTAAATACACGTTATTGGACAGGAAAATATATTTCTATTAATATAAAACAGAGATTACAATAATGACAACCTCTGTCAGCACGTCTGCGAATCGGAAAAACTAAGTCCTCCACCTGGGCCTCCACCACTTCAATCCTCCATCTCTCGATAGCAAGCTCACAAGCAAAGGCAAGCTTGGGAAGAACACAAAGTGCTCCAAGGGACAAATGGATGCAGACTCAAATATAAGCTTCGGCAACAATGGACTATAGTTTTCTTGTTCTTCAATTCCTCCCCTTTCAATGTATCCAAAGGGTTCCTTATATAGTGCTTCAATGGGGTAATGGAAGGTCAAATCCGAGCGATCTCAAGGCATATGGAAGGCCAAGAGACAAGTGACTCGGATCCATATCAAGGAAAACTCCAAAACTATTTGGCCTTTTGCACACATCCCGATGTACACGGGTTTGAGGGTCGTATCCGCGTATATACACGAGAAATGGATTAAAAGTCGCATATAGCAAATAATAGGTGTTTTTAGGGATGATCTTGGAAACATTAAAGGACAAAAATGGTCCATGGGGTCTAAAGAGTCTGCAGAGGGGCAAGGAGGGCCATAAAGGTGTGATCCACCATGTGTGGTAAAATTAGTTGTAACAGATGTCCTCTAATGTGTGAAGTCAGAGGGGTCATACGATGGCTGAAATACATTAGAAGTCCATCCCAGAAGTGGAGTGATGAAGAACCAGGTGGAAGAACCAGCCATCCAATAGTACAATACAATAAACAAACTCTGCACATAATTGCCAGTAGATATAGTAGTCCCGAATACATAAGAGTACAATAGCCATGAATAGGCATGATACAAAATATGACATGTGTGGTCATCGCCACGTACAATACAGATAGATCAGAATCTCCATGATGAAGATATACAAAGGATCATGATCTCCATGAAGGATGAAGATATATAATGGATCAAGATCTGCATAATGGCTAGAAACATCTGACATATACTGGAATCAAGTCACGAGAGCTAAAATCTCATGTACACTGACACGATCAAGGAGATAGCATATATGAAATGCCATCAATCTGGAAGGTCTTCTACATAATCTGCTACGAGTACATGTCCTACTATGCGAATAGAGGTGTCGAGGTCGAACATAGTAGTCCATCGTTTGATTATCAGTCATTGATGTATACCGTTAACAGACGCGAGATCACCCACCGATAATGAAAATGGGAATCAAGATACTAGAGTGCAAACTAACAAGTGTGAATAAAGGTGTTGAGGTCAAACACTTGAAAGTATCCATCGATCAGGGGACATTGATGTATTCCCAAAAACTGTCGATGGCAAGAGAACCTGCCACTAATGACTGCAAGTCTCAAGGCACTCAAAAATGACTCTAAATTGCTATCCCAAAATAAATGATCTGAAGTCGACCGGATGAAACCTGCTGGAAGGAGGGCATTAAGGCATCCCCCATCATCCAACACGAAGTACTCAGCAAAGTTGTATAATGTGGAAGGATTCGATCATAATGTGCACGAACCAGTATCAGTACCGAGAATGGCCAACATGCAAAGTCAAGAGAACTGAGGAATGGCCGACTCAGGTTTCAACTTCCTTCGAACAAGAACATAAAAGCGAATGGTGACTGGATGTAGGCAGCATAGACTCGATATACAAAACTAGGACATCTCTGTGACACAGGAGGCATCGACAGAGGCTCCATAAGGACTGGAAGCTTAATCAGTCGATGGAGATAAACTCAGAGAAACGAGTACAGCTCCTAAAGTCAAACTATTAACCCAACCAACGAATGTGATATACAGTGCTCTGTTCGAAGGCGACACGACTCGATTGCTGCCAAAGATAACATCTTTTCTTGTCCGACTTTTTGATTTTTTGATTTTTTCGGACTTTTTCAAATATTTTGAAAAGCTTGAAAAATAATAAAAGTGCTTTATAGTTACAGACTAGGAGGAAACGAGTGTCAATGGCCAAACAAACTAGTTCCAAGCAGCGGTCGAAACATACCTATGCTCAATGCAAGGACACATGTGTAGGATAACGACACTCGGGGGAAAGTCCCCTCCCGGTAAAAATGGAGAATCAAGCTGCAAAAGATATATAAAATGGCTCTACATGGCTAGACATGAGACAAGCTCGGGCTATATGGCTGATAATCAAAGTCAGGGAAGCCGACATAAGGCTCAATAAGGCAAGCAAAACTCATGATAATGCAATTACAACTTGACATATACAAGGGAGTCCCGGGGAAATAGCCAGCATAAAGGTCAAGAGGAGTATGAAGCTCTTGCTCAAAGTCATGGCGGTACTATACAAAGGACTCCCGGACCTAAGAGAGACTCATGGCATGGGTACCAAATGCAAAGGGGAGCTAACTAGGATACCCATGTATAAGAAATCTCTACCATTCACATAGTACCACTTCTAACAACAGCATGAAGGTTTTGTGATACCATGGAATGGGTTCGTACCTAAAGTTAAAATGAAACAGTCATAAGGTCATGCAAAATGCAAGCGGATGTAAAATCATAACCTATATGCCAGTTTAGACATGATACCTGTGATAGGAACGAACGAGTCGAAACCTCGGAGAGAGTACAAAAACTAGACCCTACATGACAACCATATTAGTCCAAAACAACCCGAAATAGTCAATAAAGAATCTAAACTATAGGATATAGGGAGGAATTATCATGACAACTAAATTCAAAGGAAACAGTGCGGTGGACGATGGGCCATAAAAAGGCATGTAAAGTGTAGACCCAACGTTCACATATCCACTACCACCCCCGTGGGGGTGACCACTAGTGTAAAGACCGAGCGAAGGGAATAAAAATCCTCCACAAATGGAGTAGAGAATGGAATATGACCATTCCCAAATCTATGAGCACGGTAAGGGGCTATGATGCCCCCAAGTCTGACACCAGGGTCCGTACTAGGACCAAGGACGGGTGATAGGATACCAGGCATACCGAAAATAAAAGGATTCGAACTCAAGAGAGCATAAATATACTCAAATAACCACGATCCCAAAGGCCTACTAGCGCACAAAGAGCACATTCCTAAGAAAATCTACAGCGAAAATACAAGCAAACCAAGGGGAGGATATGTGAGCTCCCGAATGCAACAGGTATGTCTCGCCTAGGAGAGGCTTGAGACTCTCATACACAACAAGCGGAGGTTCGTAACCAATTACAGTGGCCCTCAGCTTCAACGCATATAGCAACTGTGTTGTCTGACCACTACCTGGCTAGGACACTCACAGAATAACCTCTGCAAGTACCCCCTGCGATAACTAGGTAAAGAAACTAAGGTCACCTCAATATAACCAATGCTCAGGCGGACAGTCACAGGCGGAATCAACCGTATGGGCAGGGTAGCAAAGCCCGAAACTCAGAAAGAGCCCCCAAATACGAATACAATCCTGGAAATATCTCCAATGCTACTCAGTTACAACCAGGGGTCATCCCAATCATAACCGCTCATACTGCCTCATGCTTAACTCCCATGTAAGAGGAGTGTCCTGAGAAACACTAATTATACCAAAGATTTCACTATCTCACCTGGACAGACACCTAAATGTTGTTGTTTAGTAGTCTTGGAGAATCAACTCACAATGAACTATTCCAAGACCCTAAAACCTATTCTTGTTGGTGAACCCTATAAAAGAAAAATGTGTAGTTCATTTTATTATGCGTTGATTTTAATTGGTTGTAATTACTCAAAAGAAAATGATCATGCAACTAATGAAGTTATGACTCAGCAGTGAAGTAAATATGCACACCATAACAAACAATGCTAAGTGCAATCTTTGTCAAATGAAAAATAGGGTATGCCACTACATGAGATGCATAAATATATATTCCTTTCCGAATGCCAATGCAACCCTTCCTATATGAAAGACTAAATAAAACCATCATCCAAGCAATCCAATGCAAGTACCTCTTCAAATCCATATCTAAGATGAACTAAGAGTGCAACTACTTTGTATTTTTCAAAATAAAAGAATGAAAAATGCAATAAAAGTCATCTAAAACTCTCAGTCTCTGCAACAAGTATAAAACACAAGCCCAGCAAGACACCAAGACAAAAAAAAGTAATGCACTAATGGCAAAACAAAAAAGATAAATGACTAAAACTACTTTCAAATAAAAATCAATGAAAAGATGGTCTCTGGTCACAAAAGAAGCATCCAACATACAACATCAGCACCAAGGAAGACCCAACCACACTCACAACCCACCCAGCAACTTCCCACAACATCAAACTCACCAAAATGGAGGATGTACGCGACTGTTTAAAGAACAGCTGCGTATATACACGACTTTTGGCCAAAAATTCGTGTACATACGTAGATTTTTGGCCAAAAGTTGTGTATACATGCAAGTTTTTGGCCAAAATCTGCGTATACATGCAGCTTGGGGTACCACAACAGACAGAGTAACCGCAGTATGGTCGCCAATTTTGTTACAGAGAAAACTTCCTATGGCTTGGGGTACCACAACAGACGAAGTAACCGCAGAAATCAATCATTTCCAATATGCAAGAGAAACCAAACATCTAACACTAAAGGATCTCGATACATACCTTATTCCAGACGGTTGATGTAGATCCCCGTTGAGCTTTTCCACTCTCGCTTGTATAAGTAATTTGCTCTCTCAACATTCAGCAAACAAGACAAGCATGCTATATATAATCGTGTTAGACCTACTCTAGCATATATAGTCAATAACATATAAGCATTTAAAAGCATCCATGGATTCAATACTCATTTAAATACACATTGTTGGACAAGAAAAGATATTTCTATTAATACAAAACAGAGATTACAATAGTGACAACCTATGTCGACACGTCTGCAAATCGGAGAAACTGAGTCCTCCACCTGGGCCTCCACCACTTCAATCCTCCATCTCTCGATAGCAAGCTCACAAGCAAAGGCAAGCTTGGGAAGAACACAAAGTGCTCCAAGGGACAAAGGGATGCAGACTCAAGTATAAGCTCCGGCAACAATGGACTATAGTTTTCTTGCTCTTCAATTCCTCCCCTTTCAATGTATCCAAAAGGTTCCTTATATAGTGCTTCAATGGGGTAATGGAAGGTCAAATTCGAGCGATCTCAAGGCATATGGAAGGCCAAGAGACAAGTGACTCGGATCCATATCAAAGAAAACTCCAAAACCATTTGGCCTTTTGCACACATCCCGATGTACGCGGGTTTGAGGGTCATATCCACGTATATACGCGAGAAAGGGATTAAAAGTCGTGTATAGCAAATAATAGGTGTTTTTAAGGATGATCTTGGAAACATCAAAGGTACAAAAATGGTCCATGGAGTCTAAAGAGTCTGCAGAGGGACAGGGAGGGCCATAAAGGTGTGATCCACCATGTGTGGTAAAATCAGCTGTAACAGTAATGACCAAAAGGTGAAACTCTAAAAAGCAGTGTTGCAAACATCAGTGATATATTGCCGATATTATGATATATTGTGATGCTCTCAGCTTGGGATATCATCGCTAGAAAAAATTATATTTTGAAAATATCAGCAAAAACCAGAAAATATTGCCAAAAAGAAAACCACAAAATATCAGCAGAGTCCAGAGATTTTTGGGTTTTTTTGGAATTTTTTGCTCAATTTGAAGAGGGAAAGCAGGGGATTGAGAACAAAGGGGTTATTCACTGTTACATTTCCCCATAAAAAGGGTAGAGGGAGGGGGTTGCTTTAAATGTTTAAAATTTTGAAAAAATAAATTTGTATTTTTTTAAGTTTGCCGATATTTTCACTATTGTTGCCGATAAGTTGTTTTCCGGACCCTGAGAGATATCTTTGCCGACATGATGTTTGCAACATCATGTCGGCAAAAATACATGGGACCTTGTAATGGTTGAGCTGGATGGTTGGTCAAAATTCTATTGATGTATGCCATCTTAGTCCAGACTCCAGAGAGGTGGTGAACACTTGAAAAGAATAAAACTGTTCAATGGTCACAGCAACTGCAGATTTCCTCCTCTTTTGGCAAAACCATGTAGAGCATCAGTATGCCTGGTGTAATTTGAAAACTGAGAAGCAAGTGTCAAAACATTACATGAAATAATAGTAATAATGTAAACAGATCAAATTGACAAACTAATTAATTACAAGCAAATTTAGTGTTGCTAGAACTGCCTAGATATTTGTAACAAGTTAGGATATAGCAAGGTAATAGATAAAGGCAGCATAAATATCTCTATATATTATACAGCATTTCAATCAGATTAGATAGCTTATAGACAAATTTCTATGTACATCCATGCATACATATAAAGATAATGATTTGAAAATATGCCAGGAAATCTACTAAAAAGATTAAGTATAGGGCATGAAATAGTCCTGTAAGGCATAAATTTGACAGCTATGTAGGATATTTCCTAGAGAAATATTTGAGATATTTCAATTCAGATTACTGTTCAAATTCATTTCGATCCACATTTATGCAAGGGAAAACTTATCCTATTGGACACGTTTGAATATACATAATCAACTTTCTTGCATGCTATCACATCAATCATGGACAAAATCATTCCATGTCTTTTGCATCTACCATGAAAGCTCCAAGATTCTAGCACCTCTAAAATGTTTTTTTGAAGGTTATCACCATGGACAGAAGGAAATCAACCATGATCATTAACTGCCAAAACAAATGTGCAACCTCTGTCAAAGCTGACAGAAGTATCAATTACCTTCTCTCCAAGATGCACATTATTGTCTATTTTCACAACTAAAATCATAGGCAGAAAAATATAGCCTAGCACTTGATGTGATAAACTAGCACCACAAAATTACATTCATAACCAGCAAAAGAGTGCCTGTTCTCCTTTAGAACTGATTTGCATTCTTGGGTACCACCGATTACTAAGGTGTAGCTACAATATTTTAAGCTTGTACCTTTGATGCAGTTTGTTGTGCAATTTCTGCTGCAAGGTTTTTGGTCTCCTTCTCAAGGCCCTCACCAAGATTGTAGCGTACAAATCTTCTCACTTGGATGTTTTCTCCTAAAGTTACAATTGCCTTCTTTACAATGTCTTTAACAAGAACATTATCCTCCTTAACAAAAGGTTGTTCCAGTAATGCTAGCTCACCTAGCCTCTTTGCTATCCGTCCATCCACAATCTTTTCTCTAATTTGTTCAGGTTTTGCAAGAATGTCCTCCCTTTGCATTTCTATCTCCCTTTCCTTGACTACTACCTCCTTTGGGATATCCTCTATTGAGACATGCCGAACTTGTGGGCATGCAACCACCTGCATGGCAAGGTCATCTACTAATTGCTTGAAGCTGTCACCTCTTGAAACAAAATCAGTCTCACAGTTGACCTCAATCAGCACACCAATACGGTTGTCATGAATATAGGAACCTACTCTGCCTTCAGCTGCTATTCTGCCTGACTTCTTGTCAGCACTTGCTAAACCTTTCTTCCTCAAAAATTCCTGTGCTTTTAAAAGGTCCCCACCTGTTTCTGTAAGAGCTTTCTTACAGTCCATCATTCCTGCCCCAGTCTCCTCCCGAAGTTGCTTTACCAATGCTGCAGAAACAACTACAGTTTCCCTGCAACACAGAAGCACACATTTCAGTTAACAATCAAAATATCATAATCAGATATAGACAGATTATTTAGAACAGTACGTCATTGTGACATAATCCACTGAGGGAAACAACATAATGGGAAACAATAAGGTCTGTTTCGTATCTTTTATCGACTAGGGAACAATTTAAATGAAGAGGAACGCTTTCTACACTTTCTGAGAATGCCGTTTACTTAGTTTTTCAAAATTTGTTTTAGCAAAGGCATTGCCATCCCCAGAAGCTGCCAAGAAGGCAGGGGATACAGTATCGTATCCTAGTTAATTCCTGGCTATGAACCTCTGAGAAAATGTAGTTAGAAAAAATATAAGCACTGATAATCAGACTTGTTTCAGCCAAAAATTTAGCACTTTCTAAGCACTTGTTCCAATTATGTGGTCCCTCATGGTAGCTTCTCACATTTTTATGGGCATCCCCAATATTCTAAAAGAAAATTAACAAGCTCACTGAATTTAATATTTTTAAAACTCTTACCACTAATAAACTTTTCATATAATAAGGAAGTTAAACACAAACATTCCCAAGCTATATCTAAGTTTAATATTCATATGAGTTGGTGATTAAATATGCAGCATTTTCATTATAAAAATGTCTCAGAAACCTTGACATACAGCTACATCCCGAAGTTTGGAGCTTTATAAATGTTCACTACTAGTGAGAACAGGAAAAATTGCCTCCTAATAGTAAATACACATCTAAAGCTAAAGAGTGTAATGCAAGTTGCGATGAAAACCAATAGAGTGTCCTGAATTAGACAAAATCAAATAAACATAGTTGCATGGCTACTTCAATCCTCCTGCGAGATATAACCATGGTACCCAAATTCTAATGACATCCTCCTTACAAAGGAAAATTGCCATACCACTGGGGCCTGTTATACCATTTTAGGTATGGAGATTTTTGCCCACATTTTTGCTTCAGAGATCAGGCTGAGATCCAGAGATCAGTGCAGTCACATATGATCATTGATGAGTTTCCAGCAGTTGATGCCATATTATGCCTTGAGATGATGCCATGTTATGTACTTGTGATGCCATGTCATGCCTGAGGTTTGATTTTATGGATTATGCTTTGGATTGATGATGTATTGCAGGATCTTGCATGCTACTTATTGTTAGTTTTTGTATCTCGCACAAGTACTTCTACATAGGCCATATGTCAGGCATGCAGAAGTCGTCTAAAAGACCTCTCTAGGAGCCTGCTTGAGAAGGCAAGTGACTTTTATGTTATAATGGTTAAAAGGTGACTTAAGTTGTGTCAACAAGAGATTAAGTTGTAGCCGTAGATCTCAAGTGATCTAAAAGTACTTGGGAGATCTAGAGAGCCCATGATATTTTAGTCATTGTAATGATATAAAAGGAAGCCTATGTGAGAGAAGGTGACACACTACTACCACAGAGTGAGTGAGATCTCACTGAGTGGTTGGAGGACTTTAGCCAAGTACAGGAGTAAGATGAAGCAGAGAAGGTAGCAGCCAAGTGATAGGCTAGGCTATCTTGTTGTCATTGTATTATTTCTCACTGGGCCATTATCCTAGGATGGGATCCCGGGATTTTTATTCTTAATAAAAATCATTGTTTGTTGGTTTTCCCCAATTGGGGTTTTCCAAGGTAAATCTAGTGTCAAATGTATGTGTAATTTCATGTGTTTTTCTATTGCGTAATTAGTTAAGATCTCAGTTTGTTTTCAGTTAATAACTGCAGTAAATTTTTGGGACTGTTGACCAGATCTGGGCTCAGTTTACTAACACTTAGAATGATTGGTTTTGATAAGTATGGCTAGTAGAAATGTTTCATAGAATAATACTAAGTAGAGATCTTTGTTTTATGTACACATTATTATCTAACAGCTCTTGGCATTGGAAGATTATAACTCTCCTTTGGCTCCACACTTGACCTTATCTTCATCTCCACTACACCTTATTCTCAAAATCCCATTGGCTAAAGGATCATAGATTGTCTCTTGACTTCCCCCTCTGTACCCCTTCACCACGAATGCCTCCCTCTCTTCCCGAGTGTCTTGGGCCTTGTTACACTGCACCTATACCCAGCACACCTTTAGTTGTGCCCCAGAGAAAGAGACGCTATTTTTTTGACCAAGAGGGTTGTTATTCAGCAGTGGTGGTCATGGTCGGGCCCTTTGAGCCTTCCTTTAGGAGTACTATGGCTTAATGGCATTGTTGAGTGCCATTTGTTCTGGTTTTTAACCCTAGGATTGGTGTCCGAGACTCCTAGGGGTTGGTCACTAGGTCACATGACCCCACACCTTGTTTCCTTGCACTGGCTTTTGTTTCAGCTACGAGACCTTGGTCTCCCTTCACATCCACCTCAGAAACCTTTCTAGCCTTTCAGCTGACTGGCGCTCTCTCTCCTTGGCCTTCGTCTTCAGAGGACGTCGTCCTTCCACCCAGGTCGTATTGCTACGTTGAAGGGGGGACATTGAGGGATTTAAAACATTTTTGGGGTTAGATGGGACATGACACCCTCCCTTCAGCTCACTCCCACCTTTCGTTCGGAGTGATTAGCTTATTTTTCACAGTGTTAGGCACCTAGGGGAAAATACCCCAAGTAGCCTACTTTAAGCCTACTTTAGGCTATTTTTGGATTATTTTATATTATTTTTGCTATAATTTCAAATTGACATTTTAAGGCATGTCAGCTTGGACATATTTGTAAAGTGAGTGTGAGAAGGCTATTTATAAGCCTCGCATCACTTCATTTTAACCTAAGTTGCAAGAAACTCAGGTTCTGCACCCGTTCCACCCTCGGAAACTCGCGGAAACTCGGAAACGCGTATGGTATTTGACGGAAACTCGTTTCCGTCTGTACGAAACGTGTCTACGAGAAACTCGTCCATACGAACAGAAACGCGTTTCCTCTCATGTACAAGGCGTTTCCCATCAAATAAAAGCCTGTCACTTAAAAAGTTGGCTAGTAAAGTCTCTTTCTACCCACGAATTTCAGTAATTAACGGTTAATACATTAAATTTTAAAATAAAATTTAATTCTAGATGTTTTTAATTAGATTGAAGAAAGTTATAAAGGGGAACATCACTTCATTCTCTCCTCACACAAGCGACTTGAGCACTCAAGGCCCAAAATATAGTAGTGGGCCTTGTGCAGATTGGGATGTTGAGCCATAATTTATTGACTTGGGCCCCTCTCTTGCTGCACTAAGTATTGAGGACCCTAGAAGTGGAATTGGAAATACTTCTTCCACTTTACATTTTGTTGTTGAGCATGCTTCTTGTTATGTTTTTAAGGAAGACCATGAAGATGAGGATGACAATTAANATGTTAGTATGTTCATTGTTCATAGTTTGATACATTGTACTTGTAGCCTCATACATAAAGGCTAATTTTGGATATATACTATATAGCTTCGTTTACAAAAGTTGTTTTTGGATATTATTACTTGCATGAATGAAATGATATAGACTTGGGTCCATGAGTAAAATGTAATGTTACATGTATGATTTAAATTTTATAAGTAGCATTTATCATTTATCATTGACAATGTTGCTTGCAGCTAAATGTAATTAATAACTTACGGTTTTTGTTTTATAATAATTTTGTCCTTGCTCATATATATATATATATTGTGTTTCCCCGTTTCCTAAATTTGGTAGGTTGCGTTTCCAACGTTTCCCCGTTTCATGCAACTTAGATTTTAACATAAGTAAGACAAGTGGGATCAAACAATATGCACTTATTTTACCCTACTAGGGCTCTTTAGAAGTGATGTGCCCCTCTTGAGAAAGATGTTTTTTCTGGGTTTGATGGCAATTTCTTGAAGTTTCTTTGGTTCTATGCTCTTGCTAGAAGGTGATGCTATGATTTGTTGGCTAAACATTTGCACAAGGAGGTATCTAGGGTTTTTCTTAATCTCTCTTTGTTAAATGCTGATGAATGATGTATGCTTATGGATTGAATGGTAGCCATTAGAGCTTAATTTTGTCTTGGCTAGGTCATTTTTCAACCTTTAGTCACCTTGGTTTGTAGAAGTACGTCCCTCATAGGATTCCCTCTAGGGTTAGAACATTAGGCCTTTAGGTTTTGTTGTCAAACCTAGGATAGGCTTCTCAAAAGGAAGGTAGTCACCTCCTTAGATGCCCTAGGGTTAGGGTGAAACCTTAAACCCTTGTCCCAAAACCTCGTCTCCTTCAAAAACCTAGCATCTAGGGTTAATTTAGGCTTAGTTAGGGTTTTCTTTCTGCTCAAAGAAAACCTAAAAATAGTCCTTTTCCCTCACGGCCTTCCCATTCGGGTTTCCTCAGCCCTTGTCTACCTCCCATTCCACCTTGGCATTCCCTTTTCTCCACCCTCAAGCCCTCGACCTTTTGTTCTCCACTCTTAGCCTACTCATTAGGCTCCTCCGCCTCTCTTGTCCCTCCTCCTTTCTACCCTCACTTTCCCCTTTTCTTCTTCACCTTCCCTCTTTCTTCCTTCTCCACACTTCGCCTCCCCTCTTCTTCTCCATCCCTCACCCTTGGGTCTGCTCCCTAAAGATGCTACAAGCCTTGGCTCTATCTTTTGGGACTCATTTCTCCCACGACCAACTCCCATTCATCCTAGGCCCTGTCCTTATGGCCTCCCAAGGTTGAAACTTTCCAAGAAAAACCTTTTTAAAGACCTGTTACAGCCCTCTCAGTGGTTGTGACATCCTTCTAAGGTACTCAAACAGGGTCATCCCCAGCACTATAAGTGCCTCTGACAGTCCTGCATCCAATCTCAAACAGACGTTAGGGGTTAGCTAAGTAATTTATGTACTACATCCTTGTTTGTTTGTACAGATTGGAAGGCTCATTCACACTTGCATATACATCGAGTACATTGTTAGTTAGAGGTTAAAGGGTAAATTGATAATAAATGTACCGTTGTATGAACCCATTTGTGCTACTACTGTATACTCCATTGGTAAACTTGTGTTGTACAATATCCTTCTTATGCTTGGATAGTATAATTGTTGATTGATAAAGCGTTAGAAGGTGACTAATACTCATTTTGGGATAACTTTGGATGGTATATACTGATGCTACATATTGAATACCATTGCATTCTTCATTGTTTATCAAGACTGTCATCCTTGAACACCTCATATTTCAGTTGCTACTAGATGTATGTGAATGGTTAAACACTTTTGAACCAAGTGGTTTGAATGGGTTCGCAAGATAATTATGTATATTATCTCTGAACGTATTTTGTTGGTTGCATATGAAGGTATTTATTTAAACTTGATACTTGGTGCCTTTTTGTGACACACTGATTACATTTTCCTGAAGTTGGTATGTTAATTGTTCTTACAAGATTATATTGGTTTAGATAGTATGTTTTTTTCATTCCTTAAATTGACTCCATAAAGGCACTGATCACTAACCCTTTACAAAGAAGATATAATTTTGGTGTCTAAGTGTGCTTATAGATTTGTAATAGGGCTCTCCCCTAGGAGGTTCCGACTTCCAAAGAAGTTTGGAGAAGTGACTAAGGTAACAGTGGTCACTTTCTCTTGCATATGCTTATCGGTAACTAGCCCTGCTAGTTCTTCCGGTAACATTTTTGACGCTGTTGTTGGGGACCTCAAATTTGTTGAGGTGATTTATTTGAGCAAGAACGACATTTTGGTAAGTCTTAAGGCACATCCTCACTGATATCAAGTTATATAAATTTTTAGAAGGACTAATCTGTAGGCTTATCTAGCGACCCCACAAGCGCATCACCATTAACTCAGGTACGTCCTTGTTTTTTGGTACTTTGATGAGATTTGTTGAGCTAACTTGGCAGGTTTCTCCTGGCAACTCCAACTGAAGAAAAATAATAGAAGTACTCTATAAATACATGGAAGACAGATGATATGGCATCTTCTTACGAATTGTGGATTGATATATTGGAATTTTCATACATTTCGGAATATCCACATCAGTATGTCATTAAAGATGATGGGAAGCCACTTTTTCCATTATCCCAGGAATATAAGTATCATGCAGCAACCCATATATGGTCATTCATGCAATTTCTCCAAGGAAGTGATATCGTACATGAAGACATCAAAATGAAGCTCTTTCTACTATCGCTTAACTTAGAGGACAACTTGACCATTATGAATTGGTATGAAGGATTTCCTTGTAAAACTGTTTCTTCACTTAGGCAGTTGATCAATACATTTAGTAAAGATTGGGATTATGATATCCAAGAACATGTAAGAAGTCGTGATCAACTATATGTGGGAAGAAACATTGGGAAACAGTGAGATACAAGATGGTCCTAGCGAAGGAATCGAAGAGGATATTCCATTTGAATTTAAAGATCCTGATAATCCAACTGTTGCAGAAATGGAAGTATATTTCACTCCGCTCAACCTATCAAAGTTCCCAGGTTGCTCATACGGACTACCACATGAACTATGGAATCCCTTCAATGATCAAAATGAGGATTATGCTGAAGACCTGGTCGCAAAGTTTTTGTTGGTATTCCCAGAGGAAGTTGAGTTGGAAGAAGGTGTTTATATGAGATTGTTTGCTCTTCACCTAGAAGGAAAGACTCGTGTTTGGTTCATAAATTTGCCGAAAGTTAAGATATCTTCTCTTCCAGAATTGATTGAACTATTTTGTAGGCGTTGGTGCCCTGGAAAACAACGTAGATGGATGCCTCATATTGAGCACGCAAGGAACTTCTTGAGTAAAGAGATCCACAACAAAAATCAGGTTGAAGAAACTAATGATATCTCAAGCATAGTAGATGAAGCTCCTCATGCAGACGAATATGATTGTGGTCCTACATATGAAGATTAAGAAGTCCTAGTTGAAGAGGTTGAAGAACAAAAGGAACAAGTGAGTTGTCGTTGCCAGCACACAGCAAATTCTTATCACATCTCAGGTCTTCTGGAACATAATAACAGAAATTTTGAGGAAGACGATTATTGGACATTTATGGGTCCGCCTCTTTATGATTCTTTGAGACCTGATAGTGTTGTATTTAGACTCTGTAGTGATGAAGAAGAAGTTAATGAAGCTAACATGGATCATCTTGTGCCAAAATTTGACCCTATTTGGGACGAAGAAGTCATGATTACCTCGGGTTGCGATATCAAAGACATAATTAGTAAAAGCTTTGTTGAACAAGATGAGATTGTTCCATCTCCTCAAGATGTTAGTGATCAAGATTGGGTTAATCCTTTTGCTCTTACATTTGATGATGAAGTACCTCAAGATGTGGATCCTCTTGCCATTATAAATGATGTCCATATGCAGATGATTTACTATGATGAAGAGTTAGAAAATTTGGGACCCCATATCTTCGGCGATATCTCCATGGATTCAACTCAGTCATATTTATCCAGCACCATGGACAAGGAAGCATGTTATACAAAGGATTCTCTTGCAAATATTCAGCCTATGGTGAGCCCAGATTATCATTCTCATTTGTGTTCCTCAGGAAGTATTGAAGAAGTTGCTCAACCATTCCTATCCTGTCTTGATAAGTCCTTAAAGATTCATTTCAACAAGATCAAGACAGATATGTGGACAGGCATGATTTTCATTCCTCAGTTTTTAGTATTTATTGTTTATCTTTTCGTTTGAAGCACTAAGGTATGAATTATATAGCTGACAATTTTAAGGATTATCTGGGATAGTAACGCAATCGCTACAAAGATGGGAAATATAATTGTGTGACCAAAGAAATGCTTAAGTAGATGCAGGGACAGGTTGCGGTTGACATATGAAGATTTGTGAGGTTTTGCTTTACTAATGGCCTCCCAAGTTCAAGATCTGTGGACAAGTTTCAGGAAAAACAAATTCTCAATGGAAATGTATGATGGAGTTGACCCATACATAAGTCCAGTAGAAGCATGGATCAACAAAGCTTGTCAAAGAAATCCATTTCCATGGCACCAATATCAAGGCCTCCAGGCTCCTACAGTCATCTGGTTTCAACTCCTCTCTAGAGGAAAATCTTGGTACGTACTTGGTTTGTCGTTGATGAGATTTTAGCGTGGATTATATCTAAAGACAAAGGTAAAAGATCAAGTATTAATTTCTTATTATGCCGGCTAGATTGGTGGCATGATTACACTTAACCCATTTCGATTACCATGTTTAGCATAGGTAGGGTTAGTTTAAGACTAGGCATATTATTGTTACCTTTGCATTGCATTTGATGTTCTTTCATGATTTAGTTAGTTGCATTTTATTATTTTGAACTAGGCAGGACAGAAGTGTCTGCCTCATGATGCTTTTAATCCCCTTGGATATTTGATGTGTGTGTAGGTCTACAGTTACCAGAAGATTCACAAGTTCTCAAGCATTCACGAGAAGAGCACTCATCCCACAGTTGGAGCTAGTGTTATGCTGCACATGTACCTAGCGCACCTTTAATTGTGTCCCAAAGAGAGAGAGGCTATATTTTTACCAGATGGGGTGTTATTTAGCAGCGGTGGTCATGGTCGGGCCCTTTGATCCTTCCTTTAGGAGTACCATGGCTTAATGGCATTGTTGACTGCCCTTTGTTGGGGTTTCTAACCCTGGGGTTGGTGTCTGGGCATCCTAAGGGTTAGTCATTGGGTCACATGACCCCACACCTTGTTTCCTTGCATTGGTGGCCTTTGTTTCAACTACGAGACCTTGGTCTAGCTTCACAACCACCACAGACACCCTCCTAGCGCTTCAGCTGACTAGCGCTCTCTCTCCTTGGCCTTCTTCAAAGGACGTCATCCTTCCACCCAGGACATACTGTTGCGTTAAGGGGGGGCATTGAGCAATTTACAACATTTTTGGGGTTAGATGGGGCATTACACCCTCCCTCCAGCTCACTCCAACCTTTCGTTTGGAGTGATTTACTTATTTTTAGTAGTTTTAGGCACCTAGGGGGGAAATACCCTAGGTATCCTACTTTAGGCCATTTTTGGATTATTTTATATTACTTATTGTTATAATTTCAAATTGACATTTTAAAGCATGTCGGCCTAGATATATTTGTAAAGTGACTATGAGAAGGCTATTTATAAGCCTCTCCTCACTTCATTTTAACATAAGACAAGTGGGATCAAACCATATGCATTTATTTTACTCTACTAGGGCTCTTTGGAAGTGATGCGCCCCTCTTGAGGAAGATTTTTTTCTAGGTTTGATGGCAATTTCTTGAAGTCTCTTTGGTTCTATGCTCTTGCTAAACGTGATGCTATGATTTGTTGGCTAAACACTTGCACAAGGAGGTATCTAGGGGTTTTCTTAATCTCTCTTTGTTAAATGTTGATGAATGATGTATGTTTATGGATTGAATGGTAGCCATTAGAGCTACATTTTGTCTTGGCTAGGTCATTTTTCAACCTTTAGTCACCTTGGTTTGTAGAAGTGTGTCCCTCATAGGAGTCCTTCTAGGGTTAGAACCTTAGGCCTTTAGGGTTTGTTGTCAAACCTGTTGAATTATTGTAACTTTGAAGTGTATTCACTTATTATCCTCGATGTTCCTATCGGGAGAATCATTTGTATTTCATTATACCCTGATGATCCTATCGGAANTCAGTTTTAGTGGGGCCGACTTGTTGGAGTGAATTGTCAAGTGAACAAAAGAATATAAATAGAAGTGAGGCTCTCCTCATTTCTACACACACACACACTCATTTGTGTAGCGCATAAGAGAGAGAGAGATAGCTGTAGCTGCAAGGAGGAGAAGATCAGTCTTGGGTTTTATCTTTTATCTTTTGATCATCTATATTGAGGAAGCTTTTGCTGGGTTTTTCCCATTAGGGCTTTCCCAGGGTAAATCTGTGTTGATCTTATGATACTGTTTCTTTCAGTGATCCTGTCTATATGCTTTTGTTATGAAATTGAAATTGAATGCTGATAATCTAGCTTAGCATATGGAATCTTAACAAAACCTAGGATAGGATTCTCAAAAGGAAGGTAGTCACCTCCTTAGATGCCCTAGGGTTAGGGTGAAACCATAAACCCTTGTCTCAAAACCTCTTCTCCTTAAAAAACCTAGCATCTAGGGTTAATTTCAACTTAGGTAGGGTTTTCTTTTTGCTCAAAGAAAACCTAAAAGCAATCCTTTTCTTTCACGACCTTCCCGTTAGGGTTTCTTCAACCCTCGTCTACCTCTCATTCCACCTTGGCATCCCCTTTTCTCCACCCTCAAGCCCTCGACCTTCTCTTTTCCACTCCCAAACTGCTCATTAGGCCCCTCAACCTCTCTTGTCCCTTTTCTTCTTCTACTTCCCTCTTTCTTCCTTCTCCACCCTTCGCCTTCCCTCTTCTTCTCCATCCCTCACCCTCGGTTCTACTCCCTAGGGATGTTACAGCCCTCGACTCTATCTTTTGGGCCTCATTTCTCCCACGGCCAACTCCCATTCAGCCTAGGCCTTCTACCCAAGGTTGAAACTTTCCAAGACAAACCATTTTAAAGGACAGTTACAACCCTCTCAATGGGTGCAACAACCCTCTAAGGTACTCAATCACTATAAGTGCCTCTGGCATTCCTGCATACAATTTCAAACAGACATTAGGGATTAGCTAAGTAATTTATGTACTACATCCTTGTTTGTTTGCATAGATTGGAAGGCTCATTCACACTTGCATACACAGCGAGTACATTGTTAGTTATAGGTTAGAGGGTAAGTTTATAATAAATGTACTGTTGCATGAACCCATTTGTGTTACTACTGTATACTTCATTGGTCAACTTGTGTTGTACATTATCCTTCTTATACTTGGATAGTACAATTGTTGATTGATAAAGCGTTAGAAGGTGACTAATACTCATTTTGGGATAACTTTGGATGGTATATACTGATGCTACATATTAAATACCATTGTTTATCAAGACCGCCATCCATGCACGCCTCATGTTACAGTTGCTATTAGATGTATGTGAATGGTTAAACGCTTTTGAACCAAGTGGTTTGAATGGGTTCACAAGATAATTACGTTTATTATCTTTAAATATATTCTACTGGTTGCATATGAATTATGGTGGATGTAATTAACAGTTATACTTGTTGAATGAAAAAAGTATTTATTTAAACTTGCTACTTGGTGCCTTTAAGAGACACTAATTACATTTTCCTGAAGTTGGTATACTAATTGTTTTTACAAGATTATATTGGTTTAGATAGTATGTCTTCTTCATTCCTTAAATTGACCCCAGAAAGGCACTGATAGCTAACCCTTTACAAAGAAGATATAATTTTGGTGTCTAAGTGTGCTTATAGATTTGCAGTAGGGCTCTCCCCTAGGAAGTTCTGACTTCCAAAGAAGTTTGGAGAAGTGACTTAGGTGACAGTGGTCACTTTCTCTTACATATGCTTATCAGTAACTAGCCCTGCTAGTTCATCTGGTAACAGGGCCTAATTGTGTTGTAATGAATCCTGCAATGGTTCAAGAGACTCACTAGTAAAACCCTAGGGCTAACTATTTCTAAAAGAAGAGTTACCAATGCTAAATGCTCTTTCTAGATCCAAAACAAGTCTTCCTATGCTATGTATCATGAAAATGGTTAGCCGTTGGAAGGGTAGGCACTCCTTGAATTAAGAGATTACTTTAAGAGGGTAGGCACAGTAATGCTCTCACCAAGCATTAGTGTGGCAACTCAGTTGGGCCTATGGACAGTGGCTGGCAGTGGAGGTAAGGTCGTGTCATCACTAGTACCCATAAGGTATCCAAGGCTAGTACCTTTCAATTGTTATCCAAATAAAAGTGCTAAAAGAAAAGGTATCAAAAGAAAAAGAAAAGAAAAATGCAAAAAGAAAATATCGAAAGGAAAAAGGAAAGTAGGAAGGGAAGCTTGCTAGGGTACAAGGAGAAGTATCTTATTACACGCCACCCATTTGTTAAGGCACATTCCCTATTGTATGCACTAGAGGTGAAGATCACAGAGGTTTCCCTTCCCCTTATCTTGAGTCAATCAATAAACCTTGGCTAAATCCTCGCTTGACTACCCACCTGGACTATCCATCCATTCCATCCAAAGGAGAATTAATTTTTGTAAAGGTCTTGATGTTGATTTGAATTGATATGAGCATAAATCATAACCTCACACTCTATGAAATTTATGTAGCATGATCTATGTTTAAAGCTATGTGATGAGTCATATGAACAATCATTGTATGTAAATATTAACTTCAAATACTTCATTATTCCAAGGCATATAAGATGACAAATCCTCCTTCCAAAGGCATATAAAGGTCCAAAGATTAATTGGCCAATTTGATCAACTTTGACCAAAGTTGACTTTTTCAATAAGTTGACATGGTCAAAGGGGTGGGTTGACTTGGTCAACAAGACCAGCCAGTAAACCATACACTCCTAATCATCATCGTTCGGTTGATTGAAGACTTTGGAAGCAAATCTAATCCTTCTAAATGTGGTTTCAAGCATATATGGACTAATAGGAAAAAATTAATACATTTTCCTAAGTTTCAGATTAAATATGCCAAAGTCCAGTCTTAATAATTCAGATCAGATTGTTAAGGCACATTCAAATCAGATTTTGGCATGAGATTGATTGGTATATTATTCCTAGACATCATGGACATCATTCAAGGCATCAACCCAACATTTTTCTCATGGTTTCATCACCTATGGATTAATAGACAATTATTAGTACGATTTCCTAAATTCTGATTTAAAAAGCCTAAGTATGGTTGAGTAAAAAATTAAACCATAGTGGGAAAATCCAATTGGTTGATTTGGTGAAGTGGGTCCTTCTCAATGGTGACAAGGATGAGTAATCAACAACTTGAGATAATTTTTCACTTGATTTGGGGGCCCATTCAGCAAGGGTGATTCGAGGGGGGCACGCTTCATTTTGTGGGGGATGAATTTGCTCATTTCCAACTCTCTATTTGTGCTTCCGCTCTCTACATCAGCTTGGCATCATTTTCTCTCTCACTCAGCATTTTCATGATTTTAAATTTCCTTAAAAACTCAAAGTAGGGCTAAACAGTATATATTTAATTTCTACCGATAACCACACATGAGTTTCTTTTACTAGTAATGCAGCGGAAAGTAAACACTGAGAAACATCAACAACAATCACATCACTATAGACACAGTATTTTGGGTATGGAAAACCCCGGATAAAACCCAAGATGGGAAAATCGGTGCAGCAGTCAGATATGATATTTTATTATGAAGATATAGAGCAATTACAATCCAGCAGATGAATACACCCAACCTGGAAAAATAGAGCCTCTGCAAATTTCACTAAGCAAACCCAGCCAAAACGGTACGGCCCCCTGCACAGTTGTGCAGCTTCCTGTGTCAGTTGTACCAATCTATACGGTTGTTGTTGTACGGCCTCTACCGAATATGTACGACCTCTTGCTGGGTGAATGTGTACGGCCCCTGTGTTTTGCCTGATCTTCCCGCGAATCCTCTGGATTAAGCTCCTCCATCTTCTCTCCAAACTTCTCTGTCTGACTACTCTCTGTCTCTATGTGTTTGTGTAGTCTCCACCAAATCTTCTTTTAACTCAATGGCCAAGCGAAAACCCTAACCCTCACTATGGATCAATGGATATGATCCTTTGGTGAGATCAATGGCCAAGATTATATTAGCCATCACTTAAATTATTTCACTTTTCACTTTATAAAAGTGACTCCATTAAGTCAAAATCAAATTAGATTAATTAATGTAATTTCCTAAGTCTAAACTTAGGAAAATCACATTAATACATTTGGCTTCATGTTTAATGTCTTCTTGCATGCAAGGACACATGCAATGATAGAAGACTTTCCTTGTTGCCACTTTCTAACACTCCCTCTCAACGAGGAAGGGATTCGATAGCAACCCCAACTTGTCTCTGAACTTCACAAAACTGTGTCTACAAAGTACCTTGGTGAAAATGTTCGCCACCTGCTCATCTGTCTGAATATACTCTAACCGAATGGTTCCTTTTTTGTACACAATCTCTCTGGAAGTGGTACCAGATGTCTTTGTTTACTCCGGTCATGGAACACTGGATTTTCAGATAGTCTGATGCCACTCTGATTGTCACAGTTAACCACTGTAGCCTCTAGCTCACACTCACATAACCCTGAAAGCAACTTCCTCAGCCACATTCCCTCACATGCAGCCAAGTTGGCTTCCATGTACTGAGCCTCTATCGAGCTCAATGCAACTAACTTATGCTTCCTGCTGAACCAAGAGACAACCCCTGACCCAATGCTAAAGCAACAACCTGAAGTTCTCTTCTGGTCTTCTACATATTCTGCCTAGTCAGCATCTGTGAAGCCTGCTAACTGTACTCTCCCACTGCGCTCATAAACCAATCCATACTCCACTGTACCTCTGATGTAGTGAAGCATGTGCTTTGTAGTTGTCCAATGTACTCTTTGAGGGTCCACCATGAACTAGCTCAAAGAGTTGACTGCAAAGCTAATGTCTGGTCGTGTGTTGATGAGATACATGAGCGATCTGATAAGTCGCCGATACAAAGTAGGATCAAATTCGTTTGACCCCAATGCATCTCTCTTCCTCCAGTTAGAAACTAGAGGTATGGACATGGGCTTGCAGATATAAGTTTGGATCAGATATGAGTTTGGGTCAGATAGAAACTCATATCTGATCCAAACTCATATCTGACCCAAACTCATCCCTGCTCACAATATATACTCTATATGCCTTCGAAGTCTCGCTGTAACCAACAAGTAACCCCTTCTCTCCTGAAGGGTCCAACTTATTCCTAGTGTCAACATGAATGTGAAAATAGCAGACACTCCCAAATATGCGCAAGTGGCTCACATCTAGTCTAGTACCTGTGAAGACTTCCTCGAGTGTCTTCCTCCGCAAAGTTGTGTGGGGACACCTGTTCTGAATGTAAACTGCAATCCTGTATGCCTCGGCCCATAAGAATAGTGGCAATCCCTGATCAAACAGCATGGCCTTGGCTGCTCCTACTAATGTCCAGTTCTTTCTCTCTACCACTCCATTCTGCTGCAGGGTATGAGGAACGGTGTGCTCCTTCTTGATCCCCTCCAATGAATAATACTCCATGAACTCATTGGAGGTATACTCACCCCCGTTGTCTGTCCTCAATACTCGAATCTTCCTTCCTATTCGTTTTTCTACGAGAGTCTTGAACTCTCGAAACCGCTCAAAGACCTCTGACTTGGCCTTCAGGAAATAGATCCAGGTCTTCCTGGAATAGTCATCAATGAAAGTGACGCAATAACTGTAGCCGATGAACGATTGGACACTCATGGTTCTGCAAACATCCGAATGCACTAAATCCAAGGTCCCCTTAGACTTGTGCTCACTCTATGGGAAAGGTTTCTTGATTTTCTTCCCCAACGCACAACCCTTGTAGTGGTTATGCTTATCCTCCTATACCTGAGGAACTCCAATGACTTCCTGTCTCAAATGCCTTAGTACTCCATGGTGTAAGTGTGCCATCCTCCTATGCCACAACTCACCCTGACTGTTGTTGTTGCTGACTAGAGCCTTTGCAGACTCGAAGTGTAGTCTGTACACCTTCCCGCTCCGGATCCCAATCACTCGATCCAAACTCATATCTAACCCCTTGGGCTTGATATACACTCTATGGTCTCAAAACTTCACTTGAAATCCGGTGTCCTCGAGGGTGGAAACAGATATCAGGTTCTTGCTCAACCCCGGAACATACAATAAGTCAACAAAACTAAGGGGCTTTCCAGACTCCCTCTGAAACAAAACAGTACCAACTCCCTACGCCTGATACTGCACGTCGTCACCTAGCTCAATGTGGAGATTTAATCCACCCTCGTGGAAGCTCTTAAGGAACCTCTTTTGTCTCGTCGTATGACAAGATGCTCCACGGTCTATGTACCAAACGCTGCTTCCTATGGTGCTTTCCATGCAAGCTATCAAACAAAAGTCTTCGTTGAAGTTTTTGTTGAACTCCTCCACCTCTGCAGATCCTACCATCTGGGTATTGTTCTTCTTCTTCTTGTCTGGGCACTGGGAGGCAAAGTGTCCTTGCTTGTGGGAGATAAAACACTTGACTTTGGACATGTCAATGTTCTTCTTACCACCCTTCTTTTTCTTTGCCTTACCCTTGCTCTTCCCTGCTAGGGCTAGATTTTCTTCATCCACAATCTGTGGGGCATTGTTGGATGAACTTGAACCTTGAACCTTGACCCATGCAGGTCTCCTCCTGCACAAAATCATCCCACAATCTCTACCAATCAGGGAGCTTCTCCCTAGCCACTACACCTTTTATAAAGGTGCCCCATGGCTTAGAAAAGTCATTGAGAGCTATACAAACTAGCTCCTCATCTTCAGTCTTAGAGCCAACTGCTCCAAGCTCGTCTCTGATCTATGTGAGCCTTCTGAGATAAGGCACCACTCCTTCACCCTTGGCCATCTTGGTACTGCGCATCATCTCCTACGGCACCATTTTCCAGTCTTCGTTCTTACTCTAGTAAAGTCCTTCCAAGGCCTTCTACATTTCCAATGCGATCTTCTTCCTGAAAAGGTGAGGGACTATGTGGTCCTTCACCTCATCCAAGATGATCAACATAGCTCTGGAATCTAACTTCTTCCATCTTGCCAACTCTGTCGGATTTGTGGGCGCAACCTTCGTGAAGTCAATTTGCTCCTCTGCATCACTAACATCCAAGATCCTTGTGATCATTTCTTCCCAAGTAAGAAAGTTCTGAGCCCCTTGGAGTCTATTCTCAACTCTCAATTGTACGTCCATAGTGAAGTGTACCTGTCAAACCCTAGATTTGGACTCTAGGTTTGTGTCTTCAATAGATCTGCCACCGATCTATCAATACTGCTACAGTTTCTCAGATTTAGCTCAACAGAGCTCTGATACCATGTAAATTTCCTTAAAACCCACACTTGAGATAAACAGTATATATTTAATTTCTACTGATAACCACACATGAGTTTCTTTTACAATAATGCAACGAAAAGTAAATACTGAGAAACATCAACAACAATCACATCAATATAGACATAGTGTTTTGGGTGTGGAAACCCTCAGATAAAACCCAAGATGGGAAAACCAATGCAGCAGTCAGATATGAAATTTTATTATGAAGATATAGAGCAATTACAATCCAGCAGATGAATACACCCAACCTAGCAAAATAGAGCCTCTAAAATTTCACTGAGCAAACCCAACCGAAACAGTACAGCCCCTGCGTAGCTGTACGACTTTCTGCGTTAGCAGTACGACCTCCTACGTCAGCAATACGACCTCCTACGTCAACTGTACGGATCCGTACGACTATTGTTGTACGGCCTCTGCTACTATACGGCCTCTTGCTAGGTGAATGTGTACGGCCCCTGTGCTCTTCCTGATCTTCCCGCGAATCCTCCGAATCAAGCTCCTATGTCTTCTTTGCAAACTTCTTTGTCTAACTTCTCTCTGTATCTATGCGTTTGTGTCCTCTCCACCAAATCTTCTTTTAACTCAATGGCCAAGCGAAAACCCTAACCCTCACTATGGATCAATGGATGTGATCCTCCGGTGAAATCAATGGCCAAGATTAGATTAGCCATCACTTAAATTATTTCACTTTTCACTTTATAAAAGTGACTCCATTAAGTCAAAATCAAATTAGATTAATTAATGGATTTTCTTAAGTTTAAACTTAAGAAAATCACATTAATACATTTGGCTTCCTGTTTAATGTCTTCTAGCATGCAAGGACACATGCAATGATAAAAGACCTTCCTTGTTGCCACTTTCTAACAGTGATCCACATCAACATTTTTGTCCCACGCATGCTCCACTTCAACCAAGTACGCCCCACTTAAGGAGGGTAATATGACCACTTGTGAAAATCAGAAATTAGAGATGTAATCTCAGCCATTGAATTGTAAACAAGACTTAAATGAAAGTCTCAGCCATTGAATTGTAAACAAGACTTAAATGAAGATCTCAGCCTTTGATCACTTTAGATTAGGGATTTTGCTCTCCTTTTGATTTATAAAAGAAAGAAAGCAAATCATTTGTAAGGGGTCGATTTCCTAGAATGAGAATAGAACTATAACTTATTGTAGAAATTTCATGTGTATCTTGTGACATTGGTGTGTTGTGATTTTGACTCTTGCTCTCCTATGGAAGTTTGATGGTGATGTCTTTTCTTAGCTGAGGTAATATTGTTCATGGTGTTTGCTCATATGTGGTTTTAAATTTCAGATTGCGAATAACCTCTAAGATTTAGTAAGGGAAGTAAGATTTAGAAGTAGATTGAGAAATCCTCCATTTCAGATTTTGTTTCTCTTACCGTTATATGATTTCTAACTTGTTGGTGGTTAACGTTGTTAATCTTGGACTGTCATAGCGACTTCCTTGTCTCAGTTTAACCAGTTGTAGGTCAGAGCGAAAGGGTCTTTAGGGAAAATTCAACTTAGAAGGGTTTTCGTGAACTACCTGGGGCTTCTGAAAAGTTGGGCATTAATCCATTAGAGCGCCATTGAAAAGGGGTGAGTTGACTCCTTCACCCAACAGAACAAGACACCTGGTTGGGTACTCATTTCCAGATTTTCTTCCACTCTTTCAAATCTTTCTTTTGTCTTAAGTTTTTCAGCCATTAAGATAAGCTTGCATTACTAGGTTATAGCATTTTGTTTCCTAGGCATACATTTGAAAATAATTTGCATGTAATCTGAAACAATCTTTGCTTAGAAAACCCTAGGAAATGCACTGAAAATCCAAAGTTTTGCATAGCATATAGTCTAGTGATGATTGTTTAGTTTAGTGTGCATTTTATTGTTTGCTGTTATATGTTTTACCCTCAAAAATCTAATAAACCAGCAAGCAATTTAAGTGTTGAGACCTTTCTAAAACTGAAAACCAACATCATTTTATCACAAACATTTCCAGATCTGAACACCCACTTTACAAATTAACCAAGATAAGACCTCAACCTAGTGCTGGTATCATTTTAAACCCAACACGTAAACTAATTGTGATGTTAGATTTTCACAAGATTATAGCAGTATATCTTAATTGCAATTAATCAATAGGATCACTAGAAAAAGAACAAAGCGCAAAAACAATAACATCAATGTTTTTATCCTAAGAAACCCAATCGGGAAAAACCCAGCAAACCTTCGTATAGAGATAATGATCTTCTGAGAACAAAGAGAAGAAGAAAGAGAGAGAAAATGTCTCTTGCAGATATAACCCTAGGAAACACTCTCCTAGACTGTTGGAGCGCACCTTTTCTGCTGAGCTGTGTAGCTGTGAATGTATATAATAATGAGGGACACCTCCTATTTATACTGATTTTCCACTAGGAAAATTACTGGGGCAGACTTGTCAGTTTGGCTGGGGCCGACCTACCTTGGGGAAATACAAATTTAATTTATATTTTTATTCTTTTCTTTTCTTATTATTTCCCCAGGGTTTACAATGAATAATTACAACAGTATAATCTCCTGTAGGAGGTACAAGGCGGTACAATACAAATACAATAGGAATAGCTTCTGAAGTTGCACAAATTCCAACATGTGACACCTATTTCATATAGTCTAGGCATATTTAATCACTTGGAGATAATCTTTAATCTAATAATCAGCTTGGACACTAAACAGTGTCATAGTTCACATTTTAGGGTAGCTTGCATTTATCTCTCTATCTCACCAAGTTACTCTATTCATCAATCCACCTAAGGGGTATTTACATCAGTACATTAAGAACCCCTTAGCTCACTCACAGTGTGCCATATTTTAGACCTTTTGTTAAATCTCTTAGACACACTGTCTTCCTTAGAAATCGATCAAGTGAAGCACTGTGGTAAAGCTGGTATCTTTTTGCAAGAACCCAGAGAAACTTGGTTGGAGACACCTCGTGGTTAGTCTGGGTCTACTCACGTGGACCTAGGAAACATGAAGAGAGACGACCCCCTGGCTGTGTGACACTTAGGGGTAGTGTCCTGAGGCTCCGCCAGGTTAGCAGCTGATTACTCCTTGCAATCCAAGGGCTGCTAGTTTAAGCGACAACAGGGCACATACCAACAACTCAAAAAAGTTTCATGCTTATTGTACATTGAACTGGTACCGGTAGAGATACCTGTTTCTGGACATACTGGAAGTTGGAACATAGCAAATAACTTTATCAGTTAAAATAAATCGGCCCAACCCATTAGCATGGAATTTGCCTGAAAGGAAAATTTGGAAGCCTCTCCACAATTTAAATATATTTGTTGTGTGCAGAATTTTCAAAAATTAATAGATTGGAAACATCTCAAGGACAAATAAATCTCATATGTAGGTTATCCTGCGGTTTCAAATCGAAGTTAAGACATTGCTCAACAGTGTGAATAAATATTAAAATACCGATTACTCCTTGCAATCCAAGGGCTGCTAGTTTAAGCGACAACAGGGCCCATACCGACAGCTCAAAAAAGTTTCATGCTTATTGTACATTGAACTGGTACCGGTAGCGATACCTGTTTCTAGACATACTGGAACATAGCAATATCAGGTAAAATAAATCGGCCCAACCATTAGCATGGAATTTGCCTGAAAGGAAAATTTGGAAGCCTTTCCACAATTCAAACATATTTGTTGTGTGCAGAATTTTCAAAAATTAATAGATTGGAAACATCTCAAGGACAAATAAATCTCATATGGAGGTTATCCTGCGGTTTCAAGTTGAAGTCAAGGCATTGCTCAACAGTGTGAATAAAGATTAAAAAAAACTGATTGGAAGGTGGAAATCACACTCAGAAAAACTACAATTGATATCTCACTTCTAGTCTTTACCTCAACACGGAATGACTGCAAATACAAGCACACAGTTTCTTCAGTGTTATTAAAGCAGCCAAAAGCATCTGTCCTTGATCAATCCCCCACAACAAACATAAAAGAGATATTGAAATTGCATGCAAGAAATGATATCTAAACTTGACAACTGTTTATAAGAGAGCTGGAATACAGAAATTTTTATTGTCTCAATAAAAACAATTACAGTCATTGACAAAGTCCATGCTGAAAGAGAAATCCAAATGTTACAACCTAACTTGAAGATGACAGTTATTTGAAGAATTATATAGACAAATTAATTTTCAATCAAGCACTGAATTATCTTCTTTGGAATAGTTTTCGTAAAAATGACCTAAACATGACTTTATTTGACTTTTTTAGCACCAATTTGCATGCACTCCATGTAGGGACCATCATCTCGTGGAGAACAAGTCCTAGAAGACTATAAAGGTGTCATGTCCCCAATTAAATAATTTCCAAATAAGACTACTTGCAAATAATGTTCCACCAACCTACTAGTTCCCTAGGTTGAGATGGAAACATAAATTTTGTAATAAGGGGCTATGGGACCCAAAAGGATTTTAGTTTACCATATTCACGTTTAAATGGGCCACATAAATGATAAATGCTAAGAAAATAAGGTGGCATGGGTTCATGAAGACACTTGGAAGCTTGTGGAGCCTTTGGATGACTAGATTCCCCACACACTTGGCATGATCTTCATCCAAATTCGAACACATGGGTAATGTAACATTATTGGAGGGTGATGTGGTATCAAATATCATATAATGAGCCAAGGAATTCGAATTGGTAAAAGTATATAATATATTATAACATATATAGATTATAACCTATATTATATAATATATTATAACCTCTAGGTATTTATCCTTTATCTAAAAAATAATAATAAAGCTAATATGAAATATCACATGGTTAAACCCACAATATATGAAATTCAAAATCTAAGATTTAAACTATAAACAATTAACTTAAGCCATCGGGAGGTGAATGCACAATACAGAGGGCAACAAAGACAGGAATAGTAACAAGCCACAATCAATAAGAAGCCGCACGACTACCAGAATGCAAATGACAACGCCCGTAAGGAAACCGTTGATAGGTTAGCAAGTAGTTGACAGGTCGCCCGGATGGAAACCATCTGACTCCGATTGGATAAAGCCACAACTCATCCTGTCTCTTCAGCAGCGAAAGTATGGAGAAATAAGACGTTGCGCAATGTGGACAAATTTCAAGAGCTGAAGTTAAACCCAAACGAATTTGATTTTTTGGTAGAAGTTCGTGTATGTGCCAAGTCATGGGCGAGTCCGACCAAGTGTTGAGACTGGGCGATTCTCCAGAGTTGACGATTATTGTTGAGTTGGCGAGTCTGCCCACGAGTATGGGTCGGTTACTCATTTTCAGGTCTAACTCGGGCAAACTCGCGAGTACCCGCGAGTCTTGGCCGAGTCATGCTTCACTGATGACAACAAATGATGAAAGATTCTATTGCAAGTATGACAAATTCAGACCTGATTGCAGACATGACAAATCTGATATGGCAGGGCTAAAAATAGCCACCAAGAGGTCGAATTTGGGAGTTAGAGGCAGCTATTCGAATTGGGGAAAGAATTGGAGTATGAAGAGGAAGACAAGTGTCATGAGAGTTACTAAACCACTCAGATGAATTGGAGGAAGCCCATGGAGGGAAACCCGACCTTAGGAGGCCTCATGAAGTTAATAAAAGGATGTCATGAGGAAGGAGAATAGCTTTTGATCATTTGTTAATTGGCATTTGGCATTTTGGAGAGATTTTTCTCGTCCATTGCACAGTGACTGTTCACTCTCCCTGCTTGTGAACCAATTTCAAGGGAGTTGGATTCCTTTCCAAGTTGGTTGATGGAGGGGCCATTCAGACCTCTCATTGGAGCTTAATGAAGGTGTTTTAGTTGCAGGTTGAAGGTCCATATAGTCGAGTTCTCATCTATCTCCCTATTCCCTCATTCCTTCTTCTCCTTTCCCCCACACTCTCATGTTGATGGCGCACTTGTTGGAGTGGTGCTTACACTTTGCTGAGGATATTTGATGCCCAAGCTTGGGTATGTGATGTATGGCTCTGTACTCCTACGTCCATATGCTCTTGTTGAGGCCTGGAAATTCGCAGGCAACAACAGCAAGGGATTCTCCCCAGTCAATGTTCCTAACTAGCCCGTGACTGTTTGGTATGGGGAATCCGTCCGGTTTGCGGTCCGGCTACCGTAGGTCAAGTAACAAAAACAAAGGGCTTTACCGGTTGCGGCCCAGTCCACCGTGTATATTTTTGTATTTTTGACTTTAAGTATGATATGCAAGTGCCTATCTAAGATGCAGATTGATAAAGAATACGAGTGGTCACAATGTGATGCGCAGGTTCTTACCTCTCATCTTAGACTCTCTCGCATCTAAATCACACACAACTGAAAACAATATTAACTAAGTTGTCCCTAGGGAGCAAGATTATCAATTAATGAGTAATGTATTACTACTCATATGTTAAGATAAATCACAGATAGTTGTTCTTAGAATCAAAACACATAAACATGAATAAAGATATGCACAACAAGATAGCTCGTTGTCTGTTAAAACATTCATTACTCATAGTGGAAATTATCACAGAATAAACCAAAGAACATTCATACAAGAACATAGGTTCAGAAAGTTAGAACGATCTCATAGTTAATGAAACACAGCTGAAAGCGAAATAGTTTCCCTTCAACATTGTTCATTTCATCACATTTGAACATTCCACACAGCACTTTCTCCAACAGGCAAAAATTGTAATTTTATTATTGCAAAACGAAATAGTTCTTCTTACAACAAGTAGTTCACAAGTCTCGCTGGGAAAAATCCCTTTATCCCTATCTCCTTCCTATATTTATACAAGAACCAGCTCAAAACCTTTCGGTTGCCCCACAAACGTTTCAATCTCCAGTCTTGTCATTTTGTGAATGCCCATAATTCAACGTTACGTTTCAAATAAAAACTTTTATAAAAAAATGGGCATAGCTAGGTAACTGACGAACCGCCCAAGCCTGGGCCTTTGCTCTTTAATGATTACGCTCTACCATTCCTCGGTCCCTCTTCAGACCCTTATTATTTTCTTCCTCGAGCAACAACTCTACTGCCTTATGCTTTAACATGCTTTGTCTTCCAACTGCATCTTCTTCACTGCAATAATCTTCAAAGGGATCTAAGAAAATCTCCCTTGTCTGCAATCAAAAAAAAGTCATCATGTATTCCGACCATCTTCGATAAACATAAACCATAATACCAATAAAATAAGTACTGAAAGAAAAGAAAACCGGGGCTGGGTTTTCATGTGAAAATTTCACCTTGAAGAAAAACAAGGCACACTGGTCATTTACGAAATCAATTACGAGCTCATAACAATCGGCGGGAAAACGATTAAGAAATGGGCACATAAAAACCCCCATAGGCGAATCGGAACACTTGGCATCGGTCGGTTAGTGAGCTATGCAGCCACAACGGCGGGAGACCTACAATTTAGGGGTTTCGGAACACAAACCAAAAAAAGGCGCGATAAAACATCGGGGGTCGGATCTTCTGAAGCATCGGATAGTTAGTGCGCTACACAGCCGCAACGACGGAAGTTAAACGGTCAAGAAAATCCGCAGACTAATCAACATCGGAGAAACATAGAACAAGACATCGACGAAAGGACAAGCAGTCTGATGGGCAGTTAGTCTACTCTGGGGCCGCAACGGCGAACCTCAATCAGCCTTCGTCCTCCGATCAGAGTCATAACACCTTCCGAAACATTGCAAAGCGAGATCTTCTTTCAACAATAAAACGTGGGATCAGCGAACAGCTTTAATTATCAGCGCAATATCTAACTAACCTTCGAAAAACGGCAACTGAAAATCCAATTTTAAACCTTGGCGAAACCTCGGCAACGATAAAACATCATAAAACCTGCTAAGTCTTACAGTCCAAAACATTCGCAGACCCAAACATATTCCCGAAAAGCAAGAAAAATTGGCCTCAAACAATCCAAACGTGTAGCAGAGTGGGAACAAACGGCCTTCAACAAAATCAACAAGGAGGGTCCAAAATTTTTAGAAATTTGGGAAAAGTTGCAGCTGCAACAATTGGCGGCTCACTGGTGAACCCAGATCTCTGAATAAACTCCTCCTTAAGCAACAGACTGTTTAGTAGTAAAACCGACATGCTGAATTCTTCTAGATGTCTGGATTCCCATAATGTCAAATATATGTACTTGTAATCATTGATGATAGTCCAATTTTAGGGAATGAAAACCAAAATCTCAAGGTCAGGATAACTCTTTTGAGGCTAAGTAGGTGGATTTCATTTTAACTTTGTCTTTGGGTAGCTTCCAGCTTAGACACCACAGGATTGTAACACAAGGTAAACAGAAATATTCGTTTGTTCCCCATTCCCATGCCACTTGGCACCTTTTTCGTTTGTGGACTTTTGTCCTTTTGAGTCCTCCTCATGCCTTTCTTTCTAAATTTTATTCAGGCTCTTCTATCCATAGTGTCCTTTTGTGTGAGAGATGTATTTAATTTTCAGCTCACGGACAGAGAAGAACTTTTGGCAATCTGTACTCATATAACTCAATACTTTGTTTCGATAAATATTGTTTTCTTAGGAGTTTGGACTCTTATTAGCCTTTTAGCTTTCAATTCTTGGCATGGGATCATTTAGATATAATATATTGTTTACCCTGCTCCCCTTTCCATGGGTCTTTTGTTGTCACCCCCTGGAACGTTTTAGATGTGAAATGGATGGAGCCTCGAAATAGTATTCCAGACCTTTTGATTTTGAGTTATTTCCGGGATTACGTCGGACTTCAATGTGTTCATAGACATTTAGGAAAACTACTTACTAGAAGGAATTCCATCAGATTCAAACAATAAGATACAGTCCAATGCCCAAAAAATCTCAGTTTATCAAGGGCTCTGATGCTCTCCATGCAACCAAAAGTTTGCTTCTTTATTGAAATCAGAAGAAAACTAAACTAAACAAAAGAAAAGGAACAATATCAAAGTGGCAAAACAAATCAATTATTTATGTACAAAACAAAAACAAAAAAAAACAAAAATCAAGAAAAATAAGGTTTAAGAACTAAACCATTTACTGGTAAGTTCTCCTCCCATCCCTGTAAATCTTGTAATTTATAGGTTGAGGGGCCAAGTTTTGCTATAATCTGGAAAGGGCCTACCCATAACTGTTGAAACTTCATGTGCTTTCCCTTCTCATCATGAGGGTGATCCCACTTAAGAACCAAATCTCCTACTTCAAATTCTTTTGTTCCAGCTTTGTGCTTATCAAACCACCTCTTTACTACCTCATGTTGTTGTTTAAAACGTTCTCTGGCCTTGGATCTAGATTCCTCTGCCTTCAAAAGATTATGGATTCTTATCTGCAAGACTTCATCATCTGATCCTCTTGACTCTTGAGCTATTATGGAAGAGGGTAGCATGATATTGGGGGGCAGAATGGCTTCTTTTCCATAAACAAGGGTATACGGGGACACACCTAACGAAGTCTTGGGGGTGACCCTATCAGCCCAAAGAGCATTTGGTAATGCTAAATGCCAACTTCTCTGGTTTTCTATCACAGTCTTTTTTAAGATTCTAATCAAATTCTTGTTTGTAGATTCTACCAAACCATTTCCTTGTGGATAATAATTTGCAAAATAATGCAACTTAATTCCTTTTTCATGAGCAAATGCAATTAATCTAATAGAGGAAAAATAAGTAGCATTATCGAAAACTAGAGAAATTGGAACTCCAAACCTGGTCATATTATGATCTTGCAAGAAGCCCATGACTGTATCTTCATTTATTTTATGCAATGGAATGGCCTCGACCCATCGAGTGAAGTAGTCGGCTGCCGTCAAAATATACTTGTGTTGCAAAGACGAATTTGGCTTTATTTCTCCAATGATATCCATTCCCCATTGCTCAAACGGTTCTGTTATCATCACAGGCTTTAATGATCCTGCTGCTTTAGCTTGTCTTCCACCACACCTTTAACAGATGTCGCACTTTCTGACATGGGCATGTGCATCTTTGAATAGTGTGGGCCAATAGTATCCGAATCTGAGAATTTTATGGGCTGTTGTATCTATGGAAAAATGTCCTCCAGCAGGCCCATCATGTAAGTCTATCATGACCTTCTTCGCATCTTCTTTCTCTAAGCATCTAAGAAGAACTCCATCATAATTCTTTTTGAATAATATTCCTTCAATAATCTGATATGACGTTGATTTAAGACGCAGTGCTCTTCTTTGCTTAGAGTTCCAATGTTCCGGTAACAATCCCTCCTGAAGGTAATGCACAAGGTCTCGATACCAGGAGTCTGGAGCTGTGAAAAGAGGGCATACATCCATCAAATGTAACTCAACTTCATCTTCCCAGTTATTCTCTTCATTGTCTTTACTTTCAGTCATTAGTTTGCGTAATCCTTGCCCTTTAACTATGGAGTCTGGCTTGAATTCGAGGTCATACTCCTGTAAAGTTGTTACCCAGTTGCCTCTTCTTTCTCCTAATTCCTTTTGTATGAAAAGAGACCTCACAGCTGGGTGTGGAACTATTACCTTTGTCCGGTTCTTAAGTATATATGGTCTGAATTGTTTGACCACTTTGAAGACTGCGTAAGCTTGTTTATCCACAGCTAGGTAATTCAATTCGGATCCCTGCAGACCAGTGCTCATAAATGATATGGAGAACTCATCTCCCCCATCTTCCTTCTGGGTAAGCACCGCTGCTAGTGAATCATCAGATGCGAAAGTGTACAAAATAAAATCTTTCTCAAAATCCGGACTTTTGAGGGAGGGTGCGTGCGCAACAGCTGTCTTTATTTTACTGAATGCATTCTTCTCTACATCAGTCCACTTGAATTGTACACTTTGCTTTACCATTTGCTGCAAAGGTTTAACAATTTGAGCGAAATCCGCCACAAACCTTCGCACGAAATTTATTGTCCCCATAAATGATTGCATGCCCTTTTTATTATGGGGTAAGGGAATCTGTTCGATAGCTTTGATCCTCTCCGGGTCTATGGAGATCCCCTTCTTAGAAACCACGTGACCCAGTAACTTACCTTCGGTAACGTCAAACATGCACTTCTTGGGGTTTAATGAGATACCATATTTTCGGCAGCATTCAAAAATCTGTTTTAGATGGAATGCATGTTCCTCCCTTTTCTTTGAGAATATTGTGATGTCATCGAGGTATACTACAGCACTGCGGCCAATCAGACCGAGGAAAGCTATGTCCATAGCCCTCTGGAAAGTAGCTCCAGTGTTTATGAATCCAAAGGGCATCCTTCTGTAAGCAAAAGTCCCCCATCTGGTTCTGAATGCAGTTTTAAGTCTGTCTTCTTCGGCTACTAAAGAATCCATCTAATAAAGAAAATAGCCCGAGAATCCATCTAATAAAGAAAATAATTCAGAACCCGAAACCATTTGCAATATCTGTTCCATGGGTGGGGCAGGATAATTGTCTTTATCCGAAGCGCGATTTAGGTTTCTGAAATCCACACATAGTCTAATTTCTCCATATTTCTTTCTTACTGGTACCAGATTTGAAACCCATTCCGAGTGTCTAACTTTGAAAATAATTTTAGCATCCAACAGCTTCTTTACTTCATTATGAATTAGAAGCTCCAGTTTTGGATGCATTTTCCTTAAAGGCTGTTGATAGGGCTTGACCCCAGATCTGATGGGGATAACATGCTGAATAATATTGGTGTCATATGTTTTCAGATCTTCATACGTCCAGACAAAAACATCTTTGTATTGTTTGAACAGACCGATGAATTTATTTCTTTCACCTGGAGAGCAACACTTTCCCAAATTCACATGTTTAGGCTCAATTTCAGTCCCTAAATTAATCAACTCGAACTGTAGAGACGAGCTATGAGTCTTCACATTCACTGGCCTTCTGAATTTCTCGTTTAGATCAAACATTCACTCTAAATTCCTAACTCCTTTAGGAATAAAATTATCGAATTTTAACTCAGCCTAATGTTCTTCATCATCAATAATTTCCCCTTTGAAGGTCTCGTCATTTGTCAAGCATTCTAGAATCTGCTGATCATCATCAAAAACTCGTAAATTGATAGTCATATCTGGAACCGAAGGCCTGAAAAGCAATTCAATAGAACACAGGTTATTAGAGGGCACAAACCTCGCAGCTGAGGTGGCCAACAAGTCGGCTGCTGCATTCTTAAGTCCAGGAATCGATACAATGTTAAATGCATGAAAACATTTAAGCAAATCCCATACTTTATTTTGATAAGCTTTTAAATGAGGGGAAATGCAATGTATTTGATTTCGAATTTGTTTTACAATTATTTTAGAATCCCCATACACTTTCAGATTTTCTACCTTTAACTCAATTGCTTTTCTTAGCCCCTGAACTAATGCTTCGTACTCTGCTGTGTTATTGGTGCATTCAAACTCTAACCTACATGAAAGAAAATGTTTATTTTTCTTAGGATCAATCAGGACACAGTCGGCTCCTGACCCTTCTAAAGTTTTAGACCCATCAAAGAAAAGCGTCCAGAAATTGCCTATCACTATTGCGCATGAATCAACATCTACACCTACAGCTAAGTCTACTATTTTACAATTGATTTCATCAGCCTATGAAAACCGAAAGAGATCAGGCTGAGCGTTTGATGTATCGCTGGCTTCTTCCGCTTGATAGTTTCCCGGTTCTAGCTCAATGAAGTAATTTCCCAAAATAGAATTCACTGGTTCATTTTTACCTTCGAACCGAGTAACATTGTGTTTCATGTGGGGCTCTCTTAAAACTTTAATTTGATTTGGGATTCCTTTATAAGGTAGCCATAGATGTGACCCGTCCGAAGCAAAATATCCACTCAGCTTGGCCGACCAATGTCTGTTCAAAACAAGTCCATAAGCCTCAGGTATGTCTGCTACTACAATATCAATGAATTGACATACCTTATCATTTGAGGATAAGTGAATGAGAACATCCTCCATTTCCCCAATTACCTTTACATTCGTTATGTCCAACTGAATGACCCTCCAGGTAGATGGTTTAGGTTGTCCATTTATCTTTTTGCAAACCGACAGCGGCATAACATTTACTGATGCCCCCGAGTCTACTAGACAGTTGTGCACGTTGTGGTTGAAAATTTCACAAGGAGAAAAGGTGGAGTCTTGCACTTAGGCTTTCCTCCCACACTTGCTTCACCAATTTCTTCTTCTTGGGGCTGATTGTCAATGGGAAGCTTCTCCTCTGATATCTCAAGTGCTTTCAATAACTTTTCTTTCTGCTACGGCACGTTGCACATCTCAAATAACGAGATATTTGCCCTTACCTTTTTGATATCCTCCACGATGTCATAATCCATCTTATGTTCTGTGAGATTTGTTTTAACATTATTGATCTTCTCTTCAATGGGCTTAGTAGGCATGTTGATCTATTTCGGATTTTGACTGGTGGTGGTAAATTCCGGAATTTTATTAGTTGAGGTGTTTTTTTTAAATCTCTTTACATTCTTTTGAAGTCTCTTAATCTTTGGGAGCATAAAACTGTTTTCTTTAATCAACCCTTGGCTTCTCGTCGTTACATTTGTTTCCAATATATCTTCATGTCTCGAATCCTTTTCTTCTTCGGTATCAAACAACGATACACAGTCCCATAAAACCATGGCATCATCTTCTTGTTTTTCTGTTGATTTATTGTTGTCTTTTCCCTCTTCATCATTATTCTCAGTTAATTTGGAATCCAACAGCTGATTCATCACCAATGTCATTGAATTTATCCATTGAAGACAATTCTTTTCAGAATGGGGTTGTTGGTGAAAAGTGCAAAAGTTATCCATCCCAACCTTCGTTAAGTTCATCGATGCAAGACTGTGCGGAGGGGGTTGGGTTTGATTGTTATCCTCCTTTTTCTTGTAATAAGGCTTATAAAACTTCTGGGCTTCCTTTTCCTTTTCCAAGTCTATTATTCTGTTAGAGAGCTTCTGCATCATTTTTGCCATTCCTTCTAATCGTGTGATTGCTCCTCTTTAGGCTTAGTAAATAACAAAGCTTTCCTCCCAACATTTTTTTCTCTTAACTGCTCAGGATAATCTTCGATGCTTTCCTTTTCAGCCTCTACTCTCTCCGCTTCTTCATAAGTCTCAGTTAGCGTAGGTTTGGCTTTCATTTTGGCAAACATGGCCAAATCGGGCCCTAGAGCTGAAGTATAATACTCAATCAGAACTTTATCCGAGGGTTTGTCAGTTTCAAAAAAATTCTTAAGATAAGCTGCAAATCTTTGGGTAAAACTATGCACCTTCTCTTTTCTTTCTTTCTTTAAAGAGCACAGTCCCTTCATGAGAGCCGCATGAGTTTTTTGAGTTGCATATTTACTTTTGAAAATCCTTTCAAAGGTATCCCAGTCTGAGATAGAGTTTGCAAGCAAACCAAAATACCATGATGCTGCTGCTCCTTTAAGGGTATGCGGAAAAAGTCTACAAACTACATCATCATGTTCCACAGCCCTTAATCCTTCTATTGCCAAATAGAAACTTTGCAAATGATCATCTACTAAAATCTTCTCATTTGGATCAAACTTGGGTAGCATCCTCTCAAAAGCTTGAGGTAAGTCATGCAACGGAGGTGTTAAGTTCAGGGGTGATCTAGCTTTCCAAGCGGGTGGTGGATTTGGTGGGTTAAATGGCTGATTTGCATTAACGCCTGCCATGAGTCTGGGTGGAGAGTGAGGAGGTGAGGGAACAAGAATATGCACAAGAGAACAGTAAGGTGTATTTGGGCCTACTTGATTCAAAGGCTGAACAACTTCCTGTAATGCTATTTCTACTAACTCTTCCAAATCTCCAACCAACACTGAATCTTCCAAGATGAGACGATCTTTCTTCTTGTATTCTCTTCGGGGTAAATCAGGGATAGTGGGTAATCCTCTAATACTCTTTACATAGGCCCGTGTGTGTCTTCTCAGATCATTAACTACTTGGTTGTCTACAGAAAACAATTGTTCTCTATTCTCTTCAGTATTTGGATCAGGAAATAAACTGCTTTCAAGACTATCACTGGTAGAGTAACTTCGAGGAAATGAATTTCCCCGGCCAGCCATGCACTGGCGGCCCTCCTTCTAGCGCCAAAAACTGTTGAGGCCTGGAAATTCGCAGACAACAACAACAAGGGATTCTCCCCAATCAACGTTCCCAACTAGCCCGTGACTATTTGGTATGGGGAATCCGTCCGGTTTGCGGTCCGGCTACCGTAGGTCAAGTAACAAAAACAAAGGGCTTTACCGGTTGCGGCCCGGTCCACCGTGTATATTTTTGTATTTTTGACTTTAAGTATGATATGCAAGTGCCTATCTAAGATGCAGATTGATAAAGAATACGAGGAGTGGTCACAATGTGATGCGCAAGTTCTTACCTCTCGTCTTAGACTCTCTCGCATCTAAATCACACACAACTGAAAACAATATTAACTAAGCTGTCCCTAGGGAGCAAGATTATCAATTAATGAGTAATGTATTACTGCTCATATGTTAAGATAAATCACAGATAGCTATTCTTAGAATCAAAACACATCAACATGAATAAAGATATGCACAACAAGATAGCTCGTCGTATGTTAAAACATTCATTACTCATAGTGAAAATTATCACAGAATAAACCAAAGAACATTCATACAAGAACATAGGTTCGGAAAGTTAAAACAATCTCACAGTTAATGAAACACAGCTGAAAGCGAAATAGTTCCCCTTCAACATTGTTTATTTCATCACATTTGAACATTCCACACAGCACTTTCTCCAACAAGCAAAAATTGTAATTTATTATTGCAAAACGAAATAGTTCCTCTTACAACAAGTAGTTCACAAATCTCATTGGGAAAAAGCCCTTTATCCCTATCTCCTTCCTATATTTATACAAGAACCAGCTCAAAACCTTTCGGTTGCCCCACAAACGTTTCAATCTCCAGTCTTGTCATTTTGCGAATGCTCATAATTCAACGTTACGTTTCAAATAAAGACTTTTATAAAAAAACAAGCATAGCTAGGTAACTGACGAACCGCCCAAGCCTGGGCCTTTGTTCTTTAATGATTACGCTCTACCATTCCTCGGTCCCTCTTTAGACCCTTATTATTTTCTTCCTCGAGCAACAACTCTGTTGCCTTATGCTTTAACATGCTTTGTCTTCCAACTGCATCTTCTTCGCTGCAATAATCTTCGAAGGGATCTAAGAAAATCTCCCTTGCCTGCGATCAAACGAAAATTCATCATTTATTCCGACCATCTTCGATAAACATAAACCATAATACCAATAAAATAAGTACTGAAAGAAAAGAAAACCGGGGCTGGGTTTTCATGTGAAAATTTCACCCTGAAGAAAAACAAGGCACACTGGTCATTTACGAAATCAGTTACGAGCTCATAACAATCGGCAGGAAAACGATTAAGAAATGGGCACATAAAAACCCCCATCGGCGAATCGGAACACTTGGCATCGATCGGTTAGTGAGCTATGCAGCCGCAACAGCGGGAGACCTACAGTCTAGGGGTTCCGAAACACAAACCAAAAAAAAGGCGCGATAAAATGTCGGGGGTCGGATCTTATGAAGCATCGGATAGTTAGTGTGCTACACAGCCGCAACGGCGGAAGTTAAACGGTCAAGAAAATCCACAGACTAGTCAACATCGAAGAAACATAGAAAGTCAACATCGAAGAAACATAGAACAGGACATCGACGAAAGGACAAGCAGTCTGACAGGAAGTTAGTCTACTCTGGGGCCGCAACGGCGAACCTCAATCAGCCTTCGTCCTCCGATCAGAGTCATAACACCTTCCGAAACATTACAAAGCGAGATCTTCTTTCAACAATAAAACGTGGGATCAGCGAACGGCTTTAATTATCGGCGCAATGTCTAACTGACCTCCAAAAAATGGCAACTGAAAATCCCATTTTAAACCTCGGCGAAACCTTGGCAACGATAAAACATCATAAAACCTGCTAAGTCTTACAGTCCAAAACATTCGCAGACCCAAACATATTCCCGAAAAGCAAGAAAAACTGGCCTCAAACAATCCAAACGTGTAGCACAGTGGGAACAAACGGCCTTCAACAAAATCAACAAGGAGGGTCCAAAATTTTTAGAAATTTGGGAAAAGTTGGAGCTACAACAGCTCTGTAAGTCGAAATATCATAAATCCATGTATGAAAGGTTTGCATTTCCATGCTCTTGAATGACTAGTTTTCATGTGTTTGGCTTCCATTTTGGAAAGAGTTGTATATCAGATTTGTATGAGGGAATTTCCATAAGTTTGATGATTATGGGACAGCCATAAATGATGTATAACTCTATAATTTCATGACCATATTCTCTGTAGCTCGAAATTCAAGAAAGTCCAGTGTGAAAGGTTCACATTCCCATGCTCTTGGATAACTAGTTTTCATGGATTTGGCTTCAATCTTGAACTAGTCTTATATCAGATTTGTATGAGGGATGTTCTCTCAGTTTGATGATGTTGTGACAGCCATATATGATGTGTTACTCTGTAATTTCATGTCCTATGCTCTGTGGGTCGAAATCCAAGAAATCCATATGCGAAACTCTTGCAATTCCATGCTATTAAATCACTAGTTTTCATGTATTTGACTCCCTTACTGAATGAGTTGTATACTAGATTTGTATGAAGGGAATCCTCTGGTGTTTAATATTGTTGGGGCAGCAATTTGTATTCTGTATATGGTCTCTATATGTCACATCCTTATATGAACCTTTAACTCTACCTTTCATATGTCAAAATCGAGCTAGTTATGCAATTCCCCCATAAGCAATTTCCCTGAAAGGGGTCATGCGAATGTTGCACTTTATAATTACTTTGCAGAGATAATAACCATGTGCAATGACAACCCCTTATGTCTAATAACAATCCCAATACTCTATTCACAAAGATGGGAGGGTTGTACTTGAGTTGGGAAGCCAATTTTACCTTCACCCTTGGGGGAATTTGACCACAATTTCCTATGCAAAATTGTATTGTTTCTCCCTAACCCCAAACCAGTTTGCAGGAGCTTAAATTCAGATCAAAAGTGTTCATAGGTCATGTGGGAATGTTCTAAGACTCACCCTATCCTTTCATTTCAAATTCGAGACCATTTGGAGTCGATTGGAACCCCGTCTAGTATTGACTAGTAAAGCTCAAAAATTGTCCAAAGAACACTCTTTCCCAAATTTCCAAGTAGCGGCATTACAAAAGGGCCTCAATGGATAGAAAAAGAGACTTAATAATCTACAACCAAAAATATACATCCAATCTGGTTATTCAAAAGAAAGCTCTCTTCTTCTTTATTGTTAAGTCTTGATCTTTTAAAAGTTGTCTTAGGATTCTGAGAGGATGTAACAAATTCTACTGCATTATGACTCAAAGGGCTTCTTCAACTAAACAAACTCTATTTATTGTTGTTGTAGTAGCCACATGAGGCATCCTCACTTAAGTCGGCCTAGAAATAATATAATAATAAAAGGTATTTTTATTATTGTTTAGTACAAGTCGACCCCAATTAATTAGACAAGTCGGCATCAATTAAATTTAGGATTCCAGCATCTTAATGCATAAATAGATGGCACCTCCCTTCATTTTGATATCAAGCAAGTTCGCTCCAAGAGAAAGAAGTTTGTTATTACAGCTAGGAGAAGTGTTTTCTGGGATTCTCCACTTTGGAGAAGTTTCTCTCTTGTTTCTTGGGGTTTGTGCTATTATTATCTGGATGTATAACAATCTCTATTGGAAGGTCTAAGCTTGGGGGAGGAAAACAATTATTTTGTCTATGGTTGGGAGATGATTGTGTACCATCGTGGTGAAACGATCTCCACATTGTTTTGTTTCTATGCTTTGTCTTTCTTTTAGTGATCTTGGTTTACAAATATCAAAATCTAACATGGTATCAGAGCGGTGCTAAAAGAAGCCATTGTTGGAAACTAGGGCTCCACGTTTTGGTGTGTTTCCCACCTCAAATCACCCTAAAAGGAGCAAGAGTAACTCGCCCTCCTAGCACGCATCTTTTTGTGGAGGCCAAATTTTCATCAAAGAAGCTTTAATTTTTGACCTAATACTGTCGAGGTTACGAGCTAGGGCTTCCACATTCCTGTTGTTATGTCCACGGTTTTGTATTGATTTTACCTTGCTCCAACTCGTCTCAATAGGGCACATCTATCTATGGACTTAGTTCTGCAGGTGACCATACTTCAAATTTGACCTAGCTCCTACTAGGGTTTCTGGTCCAGCCTTGGAATCAAGAAGATTGGCATGAAGGTTGAAGATAGACTTGATGGGGCTTCCAATTTCAGCTCATGGAAGCCTAGGGTCCTTATCCAAGAAGAAAATGATCTCCTAAAAAGTTCGTGAATGAGAATGTTCCAAAACCAAAAGAGGAAGCCGAGAAGGCTCAGTGGAAAAAGAATGATGCTAGGGCAAGGAGAATCTTGGTAGATTTAGTGAAGGACCATTTGGTTCCTCAAATCTTCGAAAAGACGATTGCCGGGAAGATGTTTAGAGCCTTGAGAAAGCTATTCCAAGATAGCAATATCAACCATGCTCTTTCCCTAAGGAATCGACTATCAAATCTCAAGATGTCAAGATCAAAATCAGTTTCCTCTTACTTTATGAGGATCTCATAATTGAAGAATCAACTAAGCACCATTGGAGATCTAGTCAATGATAAAGAACTTGTCATGAACACTCTCAATGGTCTCCCTCCATATTGGGAAGCATTCATTAAGAGTCTTGTTGGGCAACCTAAGTTGCCTAAGTTTGTTGGGCAGTCTGCATGCAAGAAGAGACGAGACTTGCAGCAAGAAGCAGGATACATGGCACTCATCACGAAGAAAGTCAGGCCCTTACATCTCATGTCAAGGAAGGAAAGGGTAAGGGAAGAAAGTTTCATGCAAGAAAGACAAGGGTGGAAGATCAAGTCCTACTTCAAATAAAAAAAAATTATCTTTCACGTATCCGTTGCTACAGGTGCAATAAACTTGGACACTATGCCAAGGATTGGCGTGATTCAAGGAAAAGGAATCATGAAGCCTCAACTGCAGATGTCGATAAATACACCCCTCATAAGAAGCCAAAGAACGAGGATTGTACAGAGTTCTTCTTCTAGTACCCCCTATGTTGAGGTGATGATATGAAGATCCAAGTGGCAATGGACTCCCAACAAGAAAATGAAGATCAATGGACTCTCAAAAGAGGTAGCAGGAACCCACCCACTAAACAATAAAAGATAAGTATTTGAGTTTACATGCTCTGGTTGTTTTGAATATATTCAATGCAGATCTATATTCCTAGATTTAGAAAGTTTGTTGAGCATGTAATATAGTTCTTTTATTGATAGTAGGCTCATGTAGTATTTGTTATGATTTAGCCCGTAATGTTGCACAACATTTCATGGACCTCTCTTGGATGACATCTCCTTCTAACATGCTTAGAGTAGTGCACATTCTTGATGGTATGTTATAATGGAGATTGAAAGCATCCAAATAATAGCTATGTGTATGTTGCGTCGAAGCATTGGCTAAAAGATGCCTACATACCTAGATGAACTATTGATTATTGCATTTAATAAATTAGATTGTGCAATGTTGTTAACCATCTGACAGGATTTGACTTGTAGGGAATGCTATGGCTTACAAGAAAATGATGATGAAACTTGATTTGAAGGACAAGTGATCCCGCTGATATGCAAATGGATCAGAAGCAAAAAGACTCTAGAAGCATGACTCTCAACCCAGAAAGAAGGATGACTTCCGATCGAAACAATTAAGTGGAAGTCATGACTGTTCAGCAGTAACAATAGACATATGATGACCGAATACATCTAGATATATGTGGATACATGACCCACAGGCCCAGATGATCTTAAGGAATGGCGATTGGAAATAGAAGGATTCAACGTATGTTGGTCTCTCTACAGTTGTTCGTCTCTTCGGCGATTATGGAAAGCGGTTGCTTTCAAATTGTAGACATGGATCCTGGAGGACGAGAGTTACTCAGTCGATTTCTGAGGAGACAGAGGGAGTTTTCCCTTAAAATGAGGATCCTGGCCTATTGCATCATGTATGATGGTGTGGCAGAAAACTGATGAAGTCTTCCTCAATTAAGGAAGAGCACAGTTGAGATCCTGAGCAAATCGACCATGATGACTGTAACTATATTGATGATGATGTTGTTTTGATCCATACAAGACAGTTGAAAGATCAACTATAAAGGGAGCAGGGTGCTCAGATGCAGAGGGAGCATAACGCTCCAGCACAGAGGGAGGATTCCTAGACACCCTGAGATGGGTGTTGAAATTTAACATGTGTATGCTATTTTAAAATTTGCAGACTATAAGAGAGATAGTACTTGAGATGTTAACAGCAGTAGAACAAATGCAGTAGTAAAAAAGCATCCATACAATTGAACACAAGATTTTTCACGAGGAAACATTTTAAGGACAAAAACCCCAAAGCATTAATAATTCACTCTCTAAATGAGATGACTGAGTTTGTACATGAGCAGAGATCATTTGATCATAGAACTCTGAGATAAATGTAGATAAGAAAATAATCCAAGCTTTTACAACCTAAGTTTTTCACTCTGAGGAAACCCTAGTGGGCTTGCTGCTACCAATGACTTGGCTGCCACGTGGAATGTACCTACTACTGACTGTTGCTACCACTAAGAACTGGGAATGGCCTACTGCTGCTACCACATGGACTATTGTTGGCAACGTGATTGTTGTTGCCCTTCACCGTGAGCTCTCACCACCCCTATGAGTGCTTGTTGTTACCACTAAGATCTGTTGGTGGCCCTAGCAGCAACCCGTGGACTGTTGTTGCCCTCACCGAAGTTTGTTGTTGTTGTAGGATAACCCTAGAAGGGCTCGGATGCAAGTAGAACAGCCCTAGCAGGGCTCGAGGGTGCTCACCACTCTTAGATTATCCCACCGTGAGCTGTAGCAGTTGTGTTGCTACTGCTCCTCACCACCGTTACTTGTTTGCATCCTCTTGTTGCTGTTGAGGTGAAGGAAGGGAGCACAAAAGAGCCCTAGTGACCAGGAACAGTCACGTTGGGAAAAAAAATAAAGATAAACCCAACCACCAAATTTTTCCTCAGTCAAACAAATGCTGCGATGAAGAGGAAGACCTCAGCCACTGAGTTTTTCTTTGGAGTAGTCCAAATGATGATCTTGGATGGATGAAAGTGAGTTGAAGTGATTCTATATTTATACTCCATCAACCATAGAATATTTCCACAAAATTAGGAAGTTGACATTAGGGCTTTCATTCGTTTTCATCTTTGACCATTGACTTTCAATGTTTTGTGGTTCATTGGTCTTTTGGTGTTTGTCTTTGTGCCACTTAGTCCTTCATTTGATGGTCACTTGGACCAACACAAGTTGTGCTAGGGTTTCTTGGTCCTTCGAGTGATTTAACAAGCCACCTCAAGAGTTCTACACGGTCCTCATGGTCCATCATGCCCACTTAATGTACATCTTCATAAAGAAGGAGGATTATTAAATGCTTTATCTTGATCTCCTCGTTGCCACCAAGATCAAGTGTTAGGTCTCTCAACCAGGGGTAGCTAGTCCCTAGAGAAGGTCTAATAGCCCATAAATCAACGAGAGGAGTGCATCACTTGCCTAGACCCAGTCTGGGGCTTATGGTGATGACCTGGTAACTGCCCAGGTGCCTCAGCCCCAAGCTACATCATATGACTCGATGTCAATTACTTGGTAACTGACCAAGCGCCTCCATTCTCCCAGAGAATGGCCCTCAACCCCAGGCTAAGGCCCCAGTCCCAGACTGGGTTAATTTCTTGGTAACAAACCAGGTGCCTCCATTCTCCCAGAGAATGGCCCTTAGCCCCACGCTGAGGCCCCAATCCCAGACTGGGTTAATTTCCAAGTAACTAACCAGGTGCCTCCATTCTCCCAAAGAATGGCTCTCGATGTTGCTTATGAAAAATCAACAATGGGGTGGGGAAACTAGCCTCTTAATACTCTCTTTCAGGTACATGAATTCAATCATGTAGTTTATTATGCATTTGCATTTCATATCTAGACTAGGAAGGACATAAATGTTTGCCCTGATATATTTGATGCCTCTGCTAGCTGACATGTGTGCAAGACTAGTGTCTCCCTCTTACAGAACTCTATGAGCAGTATTCTCCCAATCGCTCCGTAAGGAGTGAGGAGATCTCTCGGACATCCTAAAAAAGGGGGGGATGGAGAGGTTGGCACACACTAGTACATGTATGACACAGGATGGGACCGTACTCTACTCCCTGACACTCTGTGATGGAGTGGGGAGATTGGTTCCATGATTACACCCCTCGCTAAATGGGAAGGATGAGTTCTGTGTGAACTCTTTGTCCTAATGTGAACACCTATGAACAACAACAATGATTCTTTGTGAACACCTGACTTCTAGGAACACATCCCAAGACAAGTGATTCCATGAGAACATCTGTGAACAGTGACGATGATTCTATGTGAACACCTGAGTTCTAGGTGAACATATATGGACATTGATTCTACACATGTGAACTATGACGGTGATCCTGTGTGAACACCTAAGTTCTAGGTGAACATTTGTGGACGATAATTTTGATGTGGACACTTGTGAGCTATGACGGTGATTCTATGTGAACTCCTAAGTTCTGGGTGGACACCTATGGATAGTGATGATGATTCTGTGTGAATTCCTTAGTCCTGTATGCACACCTATGGACAGTGACAGTGATTCTATGTGAACTCTTGAGTCTTGTGCGTGTGTACACTTAGCCATGCAATGATACCTAGCTCCGAGACTGGTAAATTATGTTAGACATAGCTCCGATACTAGTAAGTCATGGTACATGGCTCTATAGCTCGTTGGGTAAGTCATGCCAGAATACCTAGATCTGACACTGGTAAGTTATGTTATGCATAGCTATGATGCCAGTAAGTCATGGTACATGACTCTGTTTGCCCACATGAGTAGAGACATAGTCAAGATCTCTGAGGACTATTAGATACTCATTTTAGGGATGGATTAATAGTCAAGGTCTTCGAGAACTATGTGCATAGTCAGGGCCTTCGAGGACTATTAGAGGCTCATCCTAGGGATGGAGTAATAGTCAAGGTCTTCAAAGACTATGTGTGACTATTCGAGACTCATCCTGGGGATGGAGTAATAGTCACAGTGTTGGTTCTTAGTGAACTCTAGTTGGTTCTGTGCGAACTCCAATTGGATCTATATGAACCTGTGTGGGCTTCAAAAGTGGTCTTCACATCCAGCATGAAACAGGGCTAGCTCTGTGGTAAACGTATGATATTACATCCAATATGAAAAAGGACTGGCTTTGTAAAATCTTGCATCCAGTATGAAAAAGGACTCGCTCTGTAGTGGTACACCGAGCATGAAACAGGGTTGGTTACTGTACAAATATAGCAACCTTTATGGTTGGGAAATTTATGGGTTGTAGCCAATACCGATATGATGAAAGTCTCACACAAATTTATGGCTCTTGTGAGCCCTCATATGATTGTAGTCCTTATGGATGTTATGAGGTATTAACCCATGAGGTTGTAGCCCATGATGTGGCATAGACTCACTAGCAATGACAGCCCCAGTGAGGTCTCTAGGTTGTGCCGATGCATGCATGACTTACCGATGTACTGGGAAAAGTTGTGGAGCTAGTGCATATTCTCCAATGAACTGATGCACGAAGAATGATTTGTAGACACTTATCGACGAACTGAGGTTGTGTTGGAAGACCTTCCTTATGATATAGAGATTATTGAGATAATCGTGATGTACTGATAATATCCAAATATGTTCCAGTATGATAACACTGATGATGCCTCCTTGGCTAAGAGGGAGTGTTGTTGTAGTAGCCACGTGAGACATCGTCACTTAAGTTGGCCCCAATTAATTAGACAAGTCAGCCCCAATTAAATTTAGGGTTCCAACATCTTAATGTATAAATAGATAGTGCCTCCCTTCATTTTGACATCAAGCCATCAGGCAAGTTCGCTTCAAGAGAAAGAAGTTCACTATTACAGGCACAGCTAGGAGAAGTGTTTTCTGGGATTCTCCACTTTAGAGAAGTTTCTCTCTTGTTTCTTGGGGTTTGTGCTACTATTATCTGGATGTACATCAATCTCTATTGAAAGGCCTGAGCTCAGAGAAGACAAACAATTATTTTTTCTATGGTTGGGAGATGATTGTGTATCATCGTGGTGAAACGAGCTCCACATTGTTTTGTTTTTGTGCTTCGTCTTTCTTTTAGTGATCTTGGTTTACAGCTATCAAAATCTAACATTTATGGTGCTTTCTAGGCTGTCAATGGCCCACTTTTAAACTTCAATGAATACTTGTGTTAGCCTTTGGTGTGCAAATTTTTTACATTTCATGTACGTATTTTTCAAGGATAGCCAGCCACATTTTTAAACACAAAACACTAAATGCAAATGTACTGCAAATTATCATTTCTTATATGACATTGGAAGCTAGGCAGGGGGACGCTTACCTTTCTCCAGCAGATTTTATCTCTCCATTTGTCGTAGGTGATTCAGATCCAGCTCCAGATTTTTCTGTTGGCACTGAGGATGAAGACTTTGCTGCAGTTTGTGCAGCAACCTCCGCTGCGAAGTCCTGCCTTTTTTTTTCCAAACCTTCCCCAAGATTGTACCGAAAAAATCTTCTTACTTGAATGTTCTCCCCCAAAGTTGCTATGCTTTGCTTAACCCAATCTTTCACAATAAGCTTGTCATTTTTAATATAAGGTTGTTCTAAAAGTGCCAACTCCCCAAGTATCTTTCCAATGCGACCATCTACAATCTTTGCCCTGATATTTTCAGGCTTATTAAGCAGATCCTCCTTCTGCAGTTCAATCTCCCTTTCTTTGCTCACGACATCTTCTGGAACATCCTCCACAGATAAATATTGAACTCGCGGACTGGCAGCAATTTGCATCGCTAGGTCTTCAACTAGTTCCTTGAAAATATCACCTCTAGAAACAAAATCTGTTTCACAATTAACTTCAATTAGTACACCGATACGACTATCATGGATATAAGAGCCTATTCTCCCTTCAGCTGCAATTCGGCTAGCTTTCTTTTCTGCACTTGCTAATCCTTTCTTCCTGAGGAATTCACGTGCTTTTTCAAGTTCACCACCTGTTTCTGCAAGAGCTTTCTTGCAATCCATCATGCCTGCTCCTGTTTCCTCCCTTAGCTGTTTAACAAGAGATGCAGATATAGTACCTGCACTTGTAGGTGCTTCTGTTTTGGTCTGTGGTTTTGCGTCCACTTGTTCTGACAGTCCAATAAGCCATTACAAGTGTCAGTAAATATCAAACCAATAGTATCTAAAAACATCACATCTCACTTGTCAATATATATTAGGGGGGCTTCAGTTGTAAGTTCAAAAGGATAGTCTGTGCAGACTAAACTTTGTGAAATTTAAAGTAACTAGAAGTTAGAAATGAAAACTTGAATCTTTACAAAAATCTCTATTACATGCCAATGAAAGAAAGAGTTCAATTACAATACCTACAAGATGAAGGTTCAAATTACATTTAGGACTTTATCAGACAAAATATAATTTGAAAATGGTATTATTAGTGTATTTCTGCAAATGCATAGAAAGTAAATACACCCACAATTCCATTTCTCCAAAGATATGTAAATAATACTCAAACTTTTATAGCTTTAGTTCCAACTGAAAAAAGGGCCTCAGAGCCTCAAATGAATCACATGCAAGACAAATGCTAAAAAAAATGTCAACTCTTGTTTTCTTGTTTTCCAAATTAGACCCTTTAAAAAAACCTAATTAATTAATGTCTAGCACAGAATTTTAATCATAATAACTTCTTTGAGTAGTTTCATATCTAGAAACATTTTGTATTTTTACACAACGAAATTCATATCTGAATGAGGCATAACAGTCCAGTGTACATTTACATCTGTCCAGTGCAGTGTATTTTTACATGTGTCCAGTGCAGTAAATAACAAGAATACGTTCCAATTTACTTACTATTTTGACCTGACCTTCCATCCCTCCCAGCACAAGTTTGGAAAAGACTTGTAAATAGATGTGCTCAAAATTCTCTCCTAGAAACAACAGGAACCATTGCAAGTAAACAATCTAAGAATGCAAATCATTACCAGACACCCTTCTACACAGTAACACTATAGCAATGCACATAATATATCAAGTGATGAGAGACATGACAAGATAAGAGAAGAGAAGAAAATTTTATGAATGTCCAACAAATGACCACAAAAGTAGGTCAATGGGACCAAAAGATTACATCCAGTGTAAATACAAATGGGAGTGTGAAAGCAACACCTAGATCAGTGCTAAAACCAGAAAAGGATATAAGATATAAATATCTAGCTAAAAGATAAATTTCTTGTAATGATAAGATAAGATAATTTTATTAATGTCCAACAAATGACCACAGAAGTAGGTCAATGGGACTGTGTGGTAACATGATGTCAATACAAAGTGGGAGCGCTGAGGCAGCTCCTATATAAAGCAAGATGTGAAACCCAATCCTAAATCCAAAGAGAGCTAACTCCAAAGATGAAGAGCGAACCCAGAAGACATAAGCACAAAGAGAGCCAATACAAAAGAAAAATGCACGAGAGTGGATCTGGGAATTGTGATACAAAAATGGAGAACATGCCATGGCACACTAGAAGTGTTTATCCTAACATCCGAAGCCAAATGAAGAAAACTTGAAATAGTAATCTATCTAGAAGAAGAACTAGACGAACTGGAAGAAGATCTATAATGTGTGGTGTGTCGGCGCCAGGGATGGGGAGGTTGCTGTTGTGATCTGGAGGTAGTCGACCAACTGCTATGATGGGACGAGGCTGGCCACGTCATTGGGGTTGGATGGATGTAGAGGTGGTCTGCCGAGTCCTAACTGATATGTGGTTGGAGACAGTACTGTCCTTTGTCTATCATTTGGTACCCCTAGAGAAGGGGAGCATTGGAAAGAAGGAAGTGATCTACTAAGTGGAGGTTGGTCCGGACTACGAATGTGGTTAGAGGAGGGACCAGAGCTAGAGGGCCTCCTGCAAGTATAAGGCCAGACATCTTTGACCTGGATACCTGATGAAACTAGCCAAAGACTAGAACTCTGCGAGAAGAAGGTCCCTGAATAGACAATGGAATCACCCACGAATTTCGTAATAGATGGGACACCAAAAAATGAATATTCCTCGGTCTTGACCTCTCGAAGATGGCAAAACTGGCAGATCTTGTCTGATTGGTCAATCTAGTGATCTGTCTCAATTCTGAGACGATGAGAACCCACTCTAAACTAGCCCAAAGAGACACAAAGAACATGTATCCAATGGCAGAGTGTGTAATGGGGCCGAATGATGAGAACGTCTCTTAGATCCATGAAATGTGTAGCATAAAAGGACATCTTTTGACGTAACCCACCTTGGGGGTTGATCCAAGTGACCAGCACGAACGATCTATAGATGTCTTGGGTGATTCTGTTCAACTCCTGTCTGGTAGGTAAGATACAGCCAACCGTGTCTAAGGAATACCGAAATGGAGGAAGTCAGTCCATCGCAATATCAACTGATGCTAAAAGATTTGTGACCCATGCATACCAAGATTAGTACGGCTATGCTCTACCTTCTTCAGTAATTTTTTTTTTTCAAGCAACATATGTTCATGATTTTACTTTGGCTTTTCATTTTTTTGTGGTTTTGTGACCCGATCTATAATACCCATGTGGTATTTTTTTAGATCTGGGCTTTATTCTACGTATTTGAATTTTTTCTTTCAAACCCTATAACCCTTGTGGAGAAGTGTTTAATGTAAATTTGGGCGGCGACTTTCAAATCTTTTTTTAATACTTTCTGTGTAGTTTTTTAAGAAAAAAATTGCAGATTTGAGTTCCTCTCACAAAATTCAGAAATTTTCCATATGGACGAAAATATTGCAGAGCGAATATCTTTTGATTGAGTGCCCAGATTTCTATTCTATTTCTGTAGGGTTCATGCAGAATGACTTCTCCAATTCCGAAAACAGGTTATATTAAAAATTTCGGGAAATATTGACCAAGATAAATCATTTTAAATTTTTTGCTTTTTCTGCTTCGATATTTGCTGCAGAGTGACAGATCCATCTTTTAGCAGTTGTTGGGCTTCGGTTTTGGTCAGAAAATTCGATTTTTATTCTTCTCTTATCTTGAAATTCTTGTCATGAGCTTCTTGATCTCTTTGCATTAGGGTTTATGTTCTTATTCATCATGTTCACAGAGGTTGTCTTATTCGTGTTTATGTTTATAACCTTCTTTGTGTGGAAGATGTTTTGGCATTTTCAAGGGCATGGATCTCTAGAATGGTAATGGTGACATCAAGAATTAAACATATGCTTAGGACTTAGTTGTTTAATGGCTATATTTTCATATCTATAAGTGATATCATTGTTTAATTTGATCATTTTATTTTGCTCAATATTCTAACATGGTCTCACTCTTCCAATAATGATAATGATGATTCTATATGTGTTATCTTGTGATCATTATTTTCTTTATTTATATGTTATTGCTAACCATTGTGTAAAATCAATTTCATAGTTTTTATAAGCAATCTCTTTATGATCATTATATGCTCTTACTAATTGATTTCTTGAGTAAAATCAATTTTTTGAATCTATGTAATATCATGGGTAGATCATAATTTGCTATATGTTGATCATGTTAAACATTTTGATCTATTTTCGTATATATCATGTCATGTTTATTTCAATCATCTTTTACTCAATGTTTATATGCCTTTGAACAATCTTATAATCTTGAAATCTTTATCATGAGCACCTTGTTCTTGTTGCAATGATATTTATATTCTTATGATTGCAGAGGTTGTCTTGTTCCTACTTGTCTCTAACGTTCCTATATGGAAGCATTTACATGTGTTTCTTGTCTCTAACATTCCTATATGGAAGCATTGACATTTTTAGAGCATTCATCTCTTGCATATTAACACGGTGTTAACAAGAAATGAACCTGTTCTTAAGATTAGTTGCTTGATGACTATATGTTTTCATATATTTAAGTGATATCTTGGCTCATTATTCTATATTAATATCTATTATGCTCACTCGTGTTTATGCTCCTCTATTTATTATATCACATCATGTTTTTTTTCTTGATAATCTTTTGCTCAAAATTTATATGGTCTTGCATAGAAGCAATTCTTATTATTTATATGTTCTTGAGAAAAATCATTTTATCATATCTTATGTTTTTTGGGCTTGTCATGTTTATTATATGCTCTACTCTTGGAAGTTCTTTTGTGCAGATTAGCTATCTATGTTGTGGGATAGTTTGTTTCTGCTATTCCTTTCTTGTTTAAGCATAGGATGGTTGCGGATCTCTGGTTTTTCAGCATTGTTCCTCTTTTCAACTTATCCTTGACTACAACAAAGATGGTTGATGTTAAGAAGGAATGTAATGTTGAATTTGATCATATTATATCACAATATTCTAGTAATGTTGTATGATGGACATCCATCTTCTATTGTTCATGCGTCTTTCAGCTGTGTTGTGAAGACTGTCTGCTTGGCTCATGTTTCGATTAAAATACCATTCGAGTCTTGTATTCGCAATGTAATCTTCATTAAGAGCTCTCTGAAGACTGTTTCGATGTATGGATCCAAGGTTCTTGTCTTCGTCATACGATCTATTGTAGAGTTCTTTCAGCTATCAGTTAAGTTACAGGTTGTGATGATTTTGCATCCACATGTTCTGTTTTCATCATACAACTTAGTTCGGATGCAGTTTCATGAGAAGTGGATGTTGTCTTCATCAAGTCCATGAGGCGAAGTATATTTTTTATTCGCATCGTATGGAGCATTCTGGAAGTTGTCATCAAGGGGGATGTTGGTGTGTTTCCACCTTCCTTCCATTTGTATTCTTTCTCCCAATCATCATTAAGGGGGAGTGTTAGAATATGTAATGATGACTTATGTGGTATATTGGTAAAATATTATTTAAAGGCATAAAATAACTCTAATATTATAAAATAGAGTTATCCCACACTATTTTTAAACTCGGCCAAGCCGGCTCAGACTCGGCCCAAGTCACCCGAGTCAAACCCTCATCGAGTCAAACTGGCCTTTAAACCGGCTCGGGTGCCCGATTCGGTACCGAACCGGTCAGCTCAGCCGAGTCAAAGGCCAACTCGCCAATTTTTTCCGGATTTCAATTTTTTTTTTTAAATTAAAAATTAATGCCTAACCTAACTCCTGAGGTCATCTCAACTTGTTTCCCTATTGACTTGTTGATAAGGCTCGGGACTCCTCCTATTCATGTAGACTGAAAATATGTTCGCTAGCATCTATGGCACATTAGTCCCAAATTCTGTTTTGCTCCATTTGCTTTTAAAACCCTCTATCCATTTGGTCCATTTAGAGCTGATTAAGTCAAGTTGCCACTTTTTTCAGCTAAATCTTTCTCACGTTATTTTACACCTTTTTGCAGTTCTTTGAGTCACAGAGGAGACAACATTGGTTCCTACAATGGTAGTGCATTATGGGAACATGCACTCAGTGGCGAGGGATACCGAGAAAGGCAACACACAGA
>LPNX010268340.1:276147-292493 GCA_001517045.1 Pseudotsuga menziesii | reverse complement strand
ATCCTTAAATGTTTTTAATATATTCATGGGAAACTTATGAAGCGTGTTTCAAACTTGTAGGTTTGATAAATTCACATTCTGGCATATTTCTATAAGCTAAGAATAGTGGATTGTTTGAAAAAATAATTCTCGATTTGCAGAAAGATTGGGATGGAGACTGGAGTTGTTTAAGGGAATTGATTCAATCTCCTTTCGATATAAAAATCTTCTATTTGTCGAACTTACAAATCAATTTAATCTCTGTTGAAGAAAGCAGGAAAAAGCAACCTAGAGGCTCCCTCTTTAGAAGAAAGAAAAGCAACTTAGAGGCTACCTCTTTGGAAGAAAGATTTGTGAACAAACTATATGGTTTTTCTTTAAAATTTAAATATTTTATTTTTTAATAAACCGAGTCATTAAAATCAAACCGCCCGAGTCATTGCCGAGTCCGAGTCCGAGTCCGAGTTGACCCTCGGCCGATTCCGAGTCCGAGTCCGATTTTTAAAACACTGATCCCACATGCATCATTGTAATTATATCCTTTGTAACCATTCTCTATATAAAGAGGTGGAAATTCATTTATCCCACATGTGTTATGGGATGTATTGTAATCCAAACTTCTTAGTATATAAGAGAGGTGAAGGAGACCCTTTTGGGTATGTGTTGATTGTAGTTCATCACACATCACATGTTGTGTATGTCATTTGTACACACATGATTGTGACATGATTGGGTGATGGAGCTTGATGTGATGTGTTATCACATATATAGTAGCCAGGCTACCATATTCTATTTTTTAGACACGGTTCATTTTTTCAGCCAGATCTCTTACTTATGAGATGCTGAGATGAGCAGTTTTGATGGATCATTATTGTATTGGTGGACTATTGTACTCTCCCATGTTAGGACTGAGTCTCAGGACACTCAGATTTGAGGACCGATGTAGCCATTTAGTCATTACAAAGCAGTTATTGATGCCCAGTTTTATATCAGTGCTTTCTCATTGGACAGATGATGTTTCAGATGGATTATATGCATGATTATGACTCAGCTTTTTATATTGTGTTATGGTTATCATTGCTCTTATACTCATCTTTGTGACATGTATTAACATGTAGTGTCATGATCTGGCGGTCATAATAATATGGACTTGGATGTATTTGTATTTATGTATTGATGTCACTACTCTGACTTTGAAGTTCCTGATCTATACTCATTGGTTTTACCCTCCTTAGGGAGAATAGAGGTAGTCGTTCCCACCATTGTTTTGGCTTGCTAGTGTTGGCTTCATCATTCACTATCTCCACCCATCCATCACCTTCCAGTTTAGTTTTCAACCCGACTGACTTCTTGACTTATGGCATGGAGGACCTTTTTCCCCGCTAGAACTTTGTTGGACAAGCCTCCCTGTTTATATTGTGTCTCGGCTCTGAGTTGGTGACAAAACTTGCCTTTGGTAAGTTGAATTGTATGCCTAAATCATTCTGGTCGGTTGTCCCGATGTTTGGCACTGTGTAGAACTCCCCCTAGTCACTTGAGATGTTGTTGGCTAAAATTAAAAGCTCATGTACTACCTGTATTGGAAATGTTGTATATGCGCCCATGGAAAATGAAAATGATAAAACTGTGTTTCTTAACATATGTGAAAAAGGGCAAGAGCAATGAAATGCTAAAATACCCCTTGAAGGGTATAAAAAAATGTCCAAAAAAGCAATGGTTAAAAATATGCTATATAAATATTGTTGACCTTATAAATATAAATATGGCCCGGATGAAAGCTACGATTAGCTGTCCTTTTAAGCACTGGTGAAGTCCCAAAAGGGTCATATAAGCCAAAAAGGCCATGGAAATAAAATTGATGGTCCTAATGAACTTGGATCTAACTTGATGTAGACATGATGCCTAAGTTGAATAAGCACTCCCTAAACAACTTAACAATTTGTGAGGCACTGCCATTCCTCGTGTTGTTGTTTGTCCGACATCGGTTTTAGTGAGTTTTTCCTTTCCATATCCAAAGTGTCATGATGTTAAGTAGGAAGTCATCATTTGCCTTAGCCTAGTAAATTTCATCCTTCACCCTTCACTAGCAAATTGGCTACAACTATGAAGTGAGTATAGTCCTGAAAGTCTAGTCTGAGTAATGATAAATAAAGTCTTATATGTGTATTTGTTGATGTACCGCCAGTGAAATGATTGCTACTTGTTGTGATTGTTGCTTGAATGAGTTGTAGAGCATGTCTTAGCCTTTTAACACTTGCAGCAGATGGATGATAGTCTGAGTTATTATTGGTGTCTGGTCATTTATAGATGGTTACATTGTTTATTGGATACGGTTGATATTAAATTGAGCACATAGATCTGTGGCCAAACACACAACTCACATGATAGATCACACAATTTACTCATTATTGAAAAATGAAACAGTTTAAAAATGCCTTGCAGCTGTGAATGCTTTTCATTAATCAAAGAGTAATTAGATAGATAATTACAATGAAGTATAATGGCTTTAATAGCCACAAGCAATTCGAATCCACATGAGGAAATTCGAATTGATTAGACTCTACTTGACTGTAGGTAACTAAAACCTTGTCTAAATCACTATCGGAGGACTCAATAGTTAACTGACCTTGTCTAAACCATTACCAGAGTTCATCGGAGTTCCAAAACACAACTCAAGTGTTACATTCAATGTTCACTAAGGCTAACTGACTGTGGTAGGTGAGAAATGCACCCCTCCTGAGTTCAGTCAAGTAAACCTAGCGCTAACTAAATGTAGAGGACTAGAACTGAATGTAACTGACTCCTAACTTAGCTTAACCAGTCATCAACTGAACTGAACTGACCTTGGTTGGTTTCGGCACTTCCAATGGCTCCTAAATTGTAGGGATTGGTCTAGGAGGCTCCTAAACTGATGCAATCAGTGGCAGTGAGCCTCAATTAGTGTTCCCCACACTGTAGTAACTGAAACATGTGCCCCAATTAGGCCAAGTAGACCCAATGGTGTTAATGACTATAAATAGACTGGATGGACTCCCGATTTAGACATGACTCCCGATTTAGACATATGACCAAATTGGACAAGGGAGGATTAGTAATCCTAACACCCCCCCAGAATGCTAACTTGGACAATCTGTGAGCCCTGGTAACTAAGACCATAGGTCACCCATTACATCAAGTAAAGTAAAGTAACTGCTCAAAAACAAGGTGCTAGGGAAAAAACCACATGGGAAAAAATCCCCCCCTCTAATTAAGCAAGTAGAATCAGGATCAATCTAGTTCTTCTGTGCACAGGTATCCTGGGGCCTGGCATGTGAACCTCTCCATCATTATGTCTGGAGGAATCTTCCTCTTTGGAAGAAGAATGATATGCTCAACTAAATCAGAAATATAGACAGCTGCCGGATGAAAACTGGACCCATGTAGAGCAACTGAAGTCAACTGATAAGTGAGAAAAGGTTCTTGAGGATTCAGAACATGTGAGAAACACTCAAGAAACTGATATGTTGCAGCCATGAACAGCAAACCATGAGTGGTAAGAACAACCCCCAAGTGTTAGGAGCAAGTGTCCAGGCGGATGCATAAAATCTTTCTCTTTACTAGTTCTGTGAGGAGATGAGCATGTGATCAATGGTAGAGAAGCACTGGGACTGTTGAGGGCGAATGCTTGAGCTCCATAGTCTGATATAGCTTCTAAAATAGCTAATGAATCACATAATAAAATATCAGCAACCTCATATGAGGAAACTAATACCAAATCCCCATCAGCAGTTTTGAAGAGAAAGTGCGGTACTTGATTTTTCACACCGGAATTGGTGAGAGCAGCTACAAGCGTGAATGAAAGCTCTTGGATTTTAAAATATGAACCAAATAATATCAGATCAGAAAGTAAATCAGATCTAAATAGGTTCAAAACAGATCCAAAACTGTGAAATGGAATCAAATCCCCAGCAACAGTTTTGTAAGAGACTTGCAGTACTTGTTTCTTCACACCGTTGATGAGAACAGCTACAAGCAGTACTGAAAGATTATGAATTTGATATATTAAACCAAGCAATATCAGATCAGATCTAAATAAGATCATATCAGATCCAATAAGGTTAATATCAGATTCAAATAAATAGTTAACCGAGACGGTGGATGCACAGCTCTTCTTCTTCAAAATTCTGAATTTTGGTGCATGCAATCCTGCAGGAATTTGCTGGAAAATCTAGATCATGGGGAGCGAATGGATCACTCTGGTAATCTGATATTTCTTCCAAAATATCCAAGGTATCACATATTTGCACACCAACAGCAACATTAGAGGGAGAAAAATCAAATTTCTCTTCACTTTCGGAAGCAATTACTGGTAAATTTTGCACAGAATTCAAAGGAAAATCGCCGGTGAATGTTTGCATGGAAGTGCAGCAGTATTTTTCTTCAATATCAAAGATTCGAATGTCTTCTTCTGTTTCAGCAATATGAGGAGATGAGATATCAGAGATCTCATAAACTTCCGGAGCATCAGGAGAAGGAGTCAGCATGGAGACTGTCTTCAATTCGAATTGACTGTGTAGAAGCTTCTGCTTCTTCTTCATCTTGAACAACTTCATCAGAGAGAGTGGAGGCAGAGATTTTTGGATCAAGGATGCTTATGGTGCTGGATGTACTCTCCAAAGTGCTATTATGATCCTCATCAATCATTCCAAAAGTTCTTTCCAATCTTGTCCAGAGTTCCTATGGATCTTTAATAGATCTATCGAGGTAGCGCAAGCTAGGAGAACGAGCCAGTTTCATTATTTCAAAAGCTGCATCCTTTGCATTTAGCCAGTCATTTTCACTCTCAAAAGAATTTCTACTGAATCCATCAGACACCCAAAAGAGATCTTGTCTACTCAGAAATACAATCATCTTCACCTTCCATTCATAATAGTCTGAGGATCGGGTGAGAAGAGGAACTGATGAATTCATTTCGAAGTTGTACCTGCAAAACCAAAAAAGGGCACCGTAAGGTCGGATAGCCTGCACTTTTGGAATTTTCTTCACACCCAGCTTAGTTAATCAAGCAAGCTTGATCAACAATTCCTTTGCTTGAGGTATTAAGTGGTAAGTTCTCCGCTTCTGGTGCAGTGCTGGAAGGAGCAATTTTGCTCAAAAAATGATCCAGTAGGAGATCTGAGGAGGAGAAGTGCCTTGTCCGCCGAGGCTTTGAAACCATATTAAATTGACCACATAGATCTGTGGACAAACACACAATTTACTCAGTTATTGAAGAATGAAACAGTGCAAAAATGGTTTGTAGCTGTGAATGCTTTTCATTAATCAAAGAGTAATTAGATAGATAATTACAATGAAGTACAATGGCTTTAATAGCCGCAAGCAATTCGAATCTACATGAGGAAATTCGAATTGATTAGACTCTACTTGACTATAGGTAACTAAGACCTTGTCTAAATCACTATCGGAGGACTCAATAGTTAACTGACCTTGTCTAAACCATAACCAGAGTTCATCAGAGTTCTAAAACACAACTCAAGTGTTACATTCAGTGTTCACTAAGGCTAACTGACTGTGGTAGGTGAGCAATGCACCCCTCCTGAGTTCAGTCAAGTAAACCTAGCGCTACCTGAATGTAGAGGACTAGAACTGAATGTAACTGACTCCTAACTTAGCTTAACCAGTCATCAACTGAACTGAACTGACCTTGGTTGGTTTCGGCACTCCCAATGGCTCCTAAATTGTAGGGATTGGTCTAGGTGGCTCCTAAACTGATGCAATCAAGTGCAATCAGTGGCAGTGAGCCTCAATTAGTGTTCCCCACACTTTAGTAACTAAAACATGTGCCCCAATTAGGCTAAGTGGACCCAATGGTATTAATGACTATAAATACACTGGATGGACTCCCGATTTAGACATGACTCCCGATTTAGACATATGACCAAATTGAACAAGGGAGGATTAACAATCCTAACAGTTGATGATCAGATAGAGACCTGTGAGGGGTATGAGTATACACCTTAGATGGATTTGGACTCTTTGAGTCTAATGAGACAGTTTATTTCCAGTTTTGGGCACTTGCAGATATGATCAGGCTCATTCTGCCTTTCTGATGCAATTTTTCTTCACAAGTTGATATGTCTGAGCAGGGAGATGTTTTATTTGGATCTCCTAGGGCGTTGTATGAAACATAGGGGTGCAACCACTTGTTTGTACCATAGTACCCCCATCCTAGAGAGCCTGGTGGGCTCAGTTTGACAACGCAGGCACCCTAGGAGGCTGTTTTGGCAGGTTCACGTTTCCTGAGGCAGATTAAAAAATGATTAAATGGCTATTGAAGAAATCAAATTGAGCTACTGAGGCAAGGAAATGACATGGGATGAGTCATGATGATGAGAGTGATGTCCTCCACACCTTCTCCAGCAATTGCAGCACCTGATTGGGCCCACACCTATTTTTTGGCATTTTTATATTATTTTCTGGAGATTTTGGGAGGCTCATGATTTCCTCAAGGAGGCACAAAGTCAAAGAACTAAAATATTATATTATTTTATTGTGTCATGGAGACACCCAGAGGGAGTTAGTCAACACTCCATGGACCCACCATGTGCTTCATTTATTTCTTATTAAGTGGAGTACCCTCTTTATGGGTGATTTAGTCCACTTTGGTACTTTATGGTTATATTGATCCATGTATTGTATGTTGAGCTCATCTCAACCATTGATTAGAACATTTTATCTTTTAATCTTAGCCACTCGTTTTGAAAGTGGTTAAGATTCGGTTATGATTGTGGTTCTTTCATTTCTATTTAAAGGAAAGAGCTTCTCATTTGTAAGGGGTCTTTGGCTCTTGGATCTGAATAATAGAAAGATTTTTCTGTGGATATTTTCTGGATCTGCTTTGCATCTGATGTTCTCAAATGGTGATTGGATAGTCTTCTGCTTCCTAACATTGTGGAAATTCATGTGAGATCTATATTTTTCTACTATCATTGTTTTGTCTACAGGAGGGCGTTTTGGCTGGAGCGTTTTTGCATGGGGACCTCAACTCATTCAAGTTTTCTTCGTCTTGGATCAGGGGGTTTTCATTAGTTTCATTGTGATCTATGATTACTTCGTTTTACTTTCCTGAAGCATTTGGTTTCTTTATCTTGTCTTAGCAAATCTGATATTGTTGACGTTTGCTCATGTAGGGTAGGGGGCGCATTGGTGGCTTGGAGCTTACATCTATCATAGAAATCACTTGGACCTTCCAGAATTGATCGAGATAGCAAAGATCATCACTGTTAAGACTTCTACAAGCATTTCCAGGTACGATCCAATAGGTAATTCTCTTCTCTTTTACAGATCTGAATCCATTGTACCTGTTTTCCTTCCATTTTTTCTGAAAATTCCTAAAATACTAAAAAACCCTAAAAAGTACTAAATCTGGGAACCGTCCGATCTTTGGCCAAACCACTATTGGGTTTCATAGATCGGGCCTCCCCTTCTCTGAATCTACTGCAACGCTGGTCAAATTCCTGCTGGTTTGACCTAGATCTGATTTTTAGTTTGAAAACTGCATAGCGCCCCCACTGAAAATTTGACCTGCTAAGGTTTTGACCTTTTCTGAAATCTGACAGGCTAGGCTGATAGATCAGGGCTTGAACACTCCAGAACACCCCCAACGCTGAGCTTGTTCCTGCCAAGTTGCCCTAGATCTGAAAAACTGACTTTCAGCCTCCTAGCCCCCCTCATCAGATTTTGACTTTTCCAGATCTGATCTTTACTGAAATTTTCTGACTTGGGTTTGTAGATCGAGCCATCCTGATCTCATTTCCCCTCCAACGCTGAGCTGATAGTCTCTTGGTGGCTCTAGATCTGCAGATCTGCCTCTCCAAACCCTAGTGCTAGCCCTCCTTCTGCTGGTTTTCCTGTAACCTGAATCTTCCGGGCCAAATCCTTTTCTAGGTCCATAGATCAGGGTATATCCCAGGTGGGTTCACTGAAACATTGTGTTGATGATGACTCCATTGCCCAATGCACGTAAGACACTGATCTCCTATTTCTAGCGCTAGCCCTAAATTGACCTCACTCCCATTCTCTTTGCCAACATTCATTGATAACTCAAGTTACCAATCTTTCACTGAGTCTGTCTCCTTGGTACTAGACAGTCCCAACTGTGTACTTACTTACCATGTCACAGTTACGTTTCCCAAGACAGTGGTCATCTCCATTAGTTGCTAGTACGTAAACCCTAGAGCTAGGGTTTCCATTTACCTTACACCTTACGTACCTCAAAGCCACATTTGATCTGTTCTGGTGTCTAGGTCTGATCTCTCCTGTCGGGAGTAGATTCGGGTCTCCCCCATTGTTGTCTTGGACTTAGATAACATAAAGTGAAGGTTGCATTGATTGGCGTGACAACCATCCATTTGGGAGTCTAGGCAGTCTTGGTTCCACCCCTTAGTTGCTTGCCCCTCTACCATCTATCCTGGATCCACCTCAAACAGGCAACTACAAGGTTGGTGATAACATGATGCATATGTGAGGATGCCATGAAATCTTAGAGATCTATTTTCAAAATAATGGAAGATGCAACCCTTCCCGTGGACGTAGCCCATATTAGGTGAACCACGTATATCGGTGTTCTCTTGTTGTTCTCTTTTCTCCAATTTTATTTCATGCTTTATGTTGCTTGGTAGATAGAATGATAGACTAGTAATGCTTTCCATATTTTATATTGTGTTATGCCTTATTACTTAAGTTTAAGTATCTTTTAATCATTATTTAGGCGAAGTGCATCATCTTATGAACATTGTTTTACTTGTTAGGCACATAATACTTTACCAATAATCACCATGAAAACATAAGAACACATCACATCATACTCCTAGACAATCACCATGGCCACCATTCAATCATGAAGAAGCACCATCTTTGAGTCAAGAACGCAAGTGTACCTCTTTCCCATTCAAATGTTTAACCATGAAGAACTACAAGCTCAATCGTTGTGAACAATTTCACAAGTGATGTGATGAAAATCACATGTGTGATCCTCATACAATCTGAAGGGTAAGAATTAGCTCCAACTTGGGGACATGTACTCTCAAGGAATAGTGCATGAGAACCTCAAAATCTTTTGGTCTTGGACCTGCTTGTGAAGAAGAAAGAAAGCAAGAGAAAGTATGTGGTGGGATGGCTCCATTCACATCTCAAACCCCACATATTTATTACACACTTAAAATCAAAAGTGGCTTTTAAAAGAGAAGGTATAAGCCAACAATACTGAAAATAACATGCGTAAAAGCATGCTCATAATGCTCTTTAAGAGCATATTAATCCTACTGTACTCTACTATAGAATGAAGCAAAAGACTAAGCGAAATTGAATAGCCAATGTGGCCACCCAGGCATCTCCTCAAGGCCTATGGACTATACCTTTGTGTTTGGTCATGATCCAAAACAAGGTTACAGTAAAAACAAGGCCTATATATGCTGAAATTTCTATTACAACATGAGTGCAAAATGAAATTACATAGAATACTTGGCAATCAATATAAAAACCTGAATATGGATAGCATGTTCTAGCACATGTTAACTCAATATAATATTGAAGATGGCAGAATAATGTTCTAAAAAAATGTGGCAGCTACTGATCAATCCGAAAATCACCCACTATGTGCCTCTCCAAAGTCAAATCTGCATGAAAAACCTCATCAACACCTTCAGGAAATTAAGGTGTAGGCTACTCAATCACAATATCTTAAAAAAACATGAGGTTGAAATGTAAATTGGAATTTCAGGTCTGGAAATTAATTTCTGCTCACTTTTAGATCGCTGGAAATCACTGTTATAAAAATTGTTGAACTGGACTACTTGCCGCCTCAAACAATTTCTAGCAATAAAACAAACTTGCTAGCCCCATTTTCACATGAAAACATACACAATTCTGGAGCTACTGATGACTGGAAATTTTCTACATATTTATCATCCAAAATTTTATAAGTTATGAACTATTTATGACATAAAATGTCTGGAGAAATTCTGGATTTGCACTATCATAAACATATCCAAAAATTGAAATAAATCTGCAATGTGCATGGGAAAATAAGGCTGAATTTTTTTAACTTTAACATCTTATTTTCTGCAAGTTTATCCACCATATAAGGTTGTTTAAGAAGCACAAAAATATGCAACACTCCCATACTCATGGATGCCCTTAAACAAATCTAAGCATTCTTTATTCCCCAAGGGTTTTGTTGTCACATCCATGTTAGCTGGAGCTACCATGATGTAGATCCTGTGCCAAGACATGAGCCAAGTTCTTACATGAGTCTGAGCAGAGCTATACAAATTTGATCATCAGTGATGTGCTATATTTTTAGAGCTAGTCAGAGTTACTCAGAGCATCCTCCAGGCTCCCTTGTCACAGTTGTTCCCCATATGACCCCACGGAGATGAGTTGGTTGGGTCATGGTTCACTTACGGAGCAATAGAGATCAATTTTGGTGGGTTTCCCTTGCCCATACTTGTTAGAGATCACCCTATAGATTCACTCAGCAGAGCAGGTATATTTTCTTGCACATGGATGTTATGCATTGTCTCGTTTATTTATAATAGTAGTCTGACTTGGCATGAGGTGACTAGCTTGGTGATCCTGTGCTTCATCTGGTTACTATTGTTGGATTGGTCATGTTGCCTTGATTGCAAGGCTCTTATGTATGCACAATGGTTCCTTCCCCACCTTGATATAGACTTTGTCACTTTTGTCCATGCTAGCCTTGGCACCACTTATCATTGTCTCCACCCATTCGATTATTTCATACTTTGGATCCTTAACTTGACTTAGACCGAGATGTGTTATCTCGAGGACTCCCCCCTTTGACCTCTATGTGTATTGGACCCCATGTTATTTGTGTCTCAGCTCTAGAGTGTGTGGATGCATAGCTTCAACTGTGGATCTACTTCTTGTCAGATTGCCCCTGATGTGGTAGTGGCGGGTAGAGTTCTGTTTTCCATTGGGTTTCAACTTTCATCCCATTATTCCTCGAAGCAAATATTCTTTCCATCATTACATTGCATATGTGCACCATGTTGTATCCAGAAAAAAAGAAAAATGCAAGACAAAAAGGCTATTGTGAAACTAAAGTGAAAAAGGCCAATAAAAGTAGATGAGGAACAAATGCTAAATCAAAATGATTGTTGGCCACTTGAGAAATAAATGTAATGATTATTCCTCACAAAGCCCAAAAAGACACGGATGTGAGATGGGGCAAGGGACCGCTAATTCTCAATGTCCCCTAGAACCTTCCCACACTACAGTTGCTTGTGTACTCAACACAACTGGTTTTGGTCAGATCCTCACAAAGCCTGAGGCAGGCTTGGATGTGAGTTGCAAATTACTTGTTAGATCCTAGTGGTGGTTTCCCAAGCACTCTATTCCATTTGTGAGATACTGCCATTCCCTATTGTCCTCCAACATGCATATGTCATTGTGGTCCCTGTATCCCCTATTTATCCAAAGGGTTATGTTGTCGAAGTATACAAGTCACTTCCCTCAACCATAAGCCTTGTTTTGTCCACCTCACCCATGGCTATCATGATGACCAGGTTTGTAAGTGTGCATACATTGGAGGCTTCATGAAAAGGTAATGCAGCTACTCTAACTTAGGCCTGATTTCTTCAATATTTTATGATTGATCACCATAGCATGTCACTTATTGTTTTTGTCGATCTACTAACATAAATAAGGGGGCATCTTTCATCCCTTAGTGCATGTATGTCTTCACAGCTTCAGTTCTGCCAATATTTGACCATTTTTTACTTGGTCAACCCAGTGTGACTAGGCCAAATATAGGGTATCGGGTGGCTTTGGATCCGGACGTTCGATTTTTTATTTTTAGCATCCATTGGGATCCCATACATGATTACATGCTTTAGTTAGCCATGATACACCTCGGTTGGTGAGATTTTTATTTATTATCAGTTATCAGGGCCCTGTTTTTATTGTTTGGGCATAGATGGAACTATATAAGGGATATTTGATAGATTTTTGTGGTGTTTTTGGTTACTAGTAGTGGAATAGGGGTCTTTGATCTCATTGGCACAGTTGGTTTGAGCATCCGGGCAAGGGAAATGGCCATTTTCAGCATATTACGGGTTCAGCCATATGCATTAGCAAATAATTAAATATTAAAGTGATCATTGACTTAGCAAACAAATCAAAGAGGCTAATGTGGGGGCAGCTTGTGACTTGGGGTGATATATTGATGTTGTACTATGCTTTTGAGCTTATATTATCATGAGAGATGGGGTCCACACTTCTTATGTTCTCCTAGAGAGGGCACACTTGGCCCATGGGAGCGCACTTCTTGGCATTGTGCTTATGTGACATGATTTGTACCTTGTATCTATTGTAAAGGGGGCACCTAGGAGAGACTTAGACCCCTAGGCAACCCCCTCATCATCACTTTGTTATTATTACTTGTACCATGTACTTGACTAGGAGGGCGCACTTAGAGATAGCGACCCCTCTTTGGCTCATTGATGTAACTCGTTAAGACATGATCCACCATTGATCTATTTTCCTATGATTTGACCCTATCCCTCCATCATTTTGGCTAGGGATTTTATGCTATCTCTCTATTTAAGAGAGATCTTGCTCATTGTAATGGACTTTTGGCTCTTGATAAATTGATAGAGAGATTGGTCTTGCATACTTATCTTGTGCATTTTGATGTGAATGGGATTGTGAAATCTTTCAAGCTTCAATATTATCCATAGATTGTTTCTCCATTTCGAACAACACTTGTGAAAATTTGTTGCAGGAGGGGCGCACCAGCGAGGCAAATTGGAGAGGGCGACTTCCCCTTTGCCTAGGGACTTCGTTTCAAAAGGGAGTTGATGCTAGTGGTTTTGGATCTGCATTTTTCCATCATTTCCTTAGCATTTGTTTTCTCTTTCTTGCAATAATGTTTAGCTTTGTTATTTCATTCAGATTTGTTCTGCATATTGCTAACATCTTTCTGGTTGTTGTGGCAGGGTGACTTGGACAATCAATATAGCTTGTTTGTGGTGGGAAAGTGGTCTATTTGATTTGTTGATTAGTAAGGGGAGAATAACCTCACCAAACTTTAGATTTCAAGTAAGTATTTCACGGCCTCTCTCTGATTTAATTTTTCATTCCATAGTTAATAAAAGAAAGAATCAAAACCTTCAATTTTTAATATTTATAACTTAAGACTTAACCATTATATCCTTTATGCTTCAAAACCCAAGTTAGTTTTGCCCGAAAATCCTTAGGAACCAAGTTTGGTAGTATTTGGACTCCGTCTTCCCTCTCCATGCACTAGCCTACCTAGAGGAAAATTGCCCTCCTTGGGCATTTTCACTATCTGCTGATTTAAGAAATTGTGTATTCTTGTTTTGTGTTTTAAATTAATTATCTATCATCAAACGTGCATTTTTGAGTGCTAGGATTAATTATTTTGGCCATTTTGTGGCTAGTTTCATATACAGGCCAAATCTTTACCTAGGGCGAATTGGCCATCATTGTCTAGTACTCTCTTCACCCTAGATATGATCTTTAAATCTTTGCTATTGGGGTAGTATTTATGTTGGTTGAGTATTTTACACTTTTCTTTAAGCCTTCTCGACCCTTTCTCTTAATTATTCCATCCCCTTAACTATTTGCTCGATCTAATTTAAGATCACCATTGCTTGTACTAAATTTGTATCATCATTTGTGCGTGTGTCTTGTTTGTTTGGTCAGCTATTTACTTGTTGACCAGGGTGTTCCCCTTGGCTTGGTTTTGGCCTAAGCCTAAAGCAAGAGAGAGCTTCACCCGGCATGACGGTTGCACCATTTGCAAAGGTTGAAGCACTCTGAAGATCATATGGTTTAGTTTCTTTCCCTCTACCCATCCTGGACAGGTTCCCTCATCGAGGCAACTACAACTTATGTGATAACAGGCTTATCTTCAACAATAATCTTCTCAAAATTATCAAATATTAAACCATCACATTCACTATTTTGAAAAGATTATATTTTACCAATTCTTTGTTATCTTGAGTGAATGAGATGGATGCTTCACCACAATATTTTCCTCGTGCATGGTTGGAAAAGAGTTTTCAATGGGTGGATCATCAACAATATCTTCTTCATTTGGAGCCAGCACAAGACTTTCAAAAATCTTCTCATGATTTCCTTCTTCATAGTGAGGATCCCAATGCTTGAGAAATATTTTAATAAAATTTGCAAGTGAAGAAATTTCCCCTTTGCTCAAGTATATACCATATAAGGGTGAATATATCAAATGGCTTGAAGTTTACTGTGCAATCCATATCTAGAACAAATTACATAACCAATGAGGCCTAAACGACATGTAGAGTCAAAAAATCAACATGTTATGATGCCACTACATCATACATCATACATGTCATTGATTAACACAATCAATCATCAAACTCATCACCATTGCTAGAACTAGAATTGGGACTAGAAATGGCATAAATAATGGCATCATCATTTGGCTCAAGCTCGGACTCCTCAAGGTCATCTACAACTATAGTAGTAGTAGTAAGTACTAGTTGAAAAGAAGCACGAGGTTAGGGTTCATCTTATAGCTTTAGGGTTAGGGTTAGATTCTCAGTTGCACGAAATAGGGAAACAAGTTCATCAATAACACCCTATGCCTCCCCTCCTCTATGCTCTAGCCCCTACCTCTACCTTGAATGTCAAAAAATTGCGAATGTAAGTTCTGTCCAAACTTAAAGTAAGGTAGCTAGGATTTTTTTTTAACAAAAACTGAAATGTTTTCATTATATTAAAAGGTTGTGCACAGACATCCAAAACAAGAGGGAAACCAGTCTTATATCTGTTTTTACAAAAAGAAAGACTACCAATGCTATACGATCTTATCCTTCCTAAAAGCCCTGCAGTTCTTCCTACTTTTAACCATACAAAAAGAGGGATAAACCCTGATGAACTGATAGTTTAACAAAATGCAAAAAAACATTAACAGAATCCTAGAGCTTTGACGCTACTGCTTGCCCTTTGCATCCCTACCTCGAATGGGCTTTGTAACTGAAACTTCTTCCATTGGATGCATTCCATTTGCTAAAGTTTCCTGACAATGGCTGCATTGATTCATATTAACCATTTTTCAAACATCTTCTGCAATTTGATCAACTTTCCCATGTAATTCTTTGATATCTCTATCAGTGTTGAAAACCTCGCCAATTTTTCGCGAAAAATCAGAAAAGTCGCGACTTTTGCTCCAAGCCGATTTTTCGGCGAGCAAAAGTCGCGCTTTTTAAAAAAATCGGGAAGTCACGACTTTTTAGTAAAAATCGCGATTTTTTCAGAAAAGTCGCGGGTCGATGGAAAAAGTCGCCTAGGCCTCCAATCCGCGGGTTTGAAAAGGAAAAAACGGTTTTTTATGTCATTTGGAAAATACATTTGTTGGAAGTGGAGGAGAAGAGCTTGAGGAGACTACCAACACCTTTCGAGGCTTTCAAACACCATTTACCATCTCAACCAAGGATGTTTGTGGAGCAGGTGTTCAAGATTCCTCACAGGTATGTGCATTTTATCCCATTGTTTTTCTATCTTTTCCATGGATTGTTTGAAAGATTTCTTTCATTTTTTCTTGCATATTTCTTTGCTATTTGTTTTTTCTATTTTTCCATTGATTTCCATGCCCAAAAATATGAAAAACAGTCACAATGTAAAAGGGGGTTTTAAAAAATTAGAATGGAAAATAGCATGCTTGTTTTTTTAATTCTTAGCCACCCTCTTCTTCTTATATTTCATGGCTTAAAATCTAAATTTAGAGGTCTGATTTTTTAAGCTAGAATGTTGATATTTTTTACCAATGGAGTTTAATGTAATTTTGTTTTGTTTTTGTGCCCTAGGGTTGCATTTGAGTTGAAGCAGTCCAATTGCAAAAATGCCAAAGATATTGGACCCATTTTGGCAGTATGGTGAGCCCAAGGATGGAACAAATAGGCAAAATTTGAGTTGCAAATTATGTGGGCATCACATGTCGGGAGGGGTTAACAGGTTGAAATACAATATAGCCAAATGTAATGTTCCCAAAAATGACATGCATGCAAAGCTCAGAAGTGACATGCATGCAAACCCTAAAAGTGAGATGCATGCAAACCCTAAAAGTGATATGCATGCAAACCCTAAAAGTGACATACATGACATCTAAGCATTATTTAATGATGCATGCACCCAATTAAGTCTCCATGCGCATGCATGCAAGTCAACTGCAAATTAGAAGTTAAAGTGACCTAATTAGGTCAAAGATTAGGTTTTGCGCAGTTGAACTTTATAAATAGAGGATAAAGCGAGAGGAGACTTCACTTTTGATTATGATTATTTTGGGAGCTCTTGGGTAGCAG
>LPNX010268340.1:213556-270289 GCA_001517045.1 Pseudotsuga menziesii | reverse complement strand
TATTTGAATGAGCAAACGGTTACATGAAGATTGCAAAACAACAAAATAAACTAGTAAGCCAGAGGAACTAAGTGAAAGGAATAATATTCTCCAAACAACTACAAGCAAATAAATTCAGGATTACAATAAACAAGCAAGTGCAAACATAAGAAGGCAGATCTCCTTAATTTGGGATATTTCACCAAACTACCTAGCCATGATGTTGGCCTTTGTACTGCAGTGACCCAGAAATCATGAGATCTTCCCATGACGCCATCCATGAAAAAATGAGAAAGAAGGATGAGATCACTGCAAACAGAGCTGAGCTTGCAGCTTTTGGCCAAGCAATAAGTGTAGGTGCATCTCTATCTACCACTATCGGTGAGGGTAGTGGGAGGGGCTCTACAGCTTCACCTCTTGGGAGGGCGAGGCTCTCATCCCATTTTGTTGGACCAAGATCACAACCTTCTATTAAGTCAATTATAAAGAAATCGGAAAAGGTAGAAGCAGACAGGGTAATGGGAAGGTGTCTTTATTGGAGTCACATACCTCTCAGCATTGTTAAAAACAATCCATTTTGGCAGCTGATGTGTGATGCCATTGCAGTAGTTGGCCCAGGGTATAAAAGTGCCACCTTTGAGGAATTGCTAGGTTGACAGAGTTCAAGCAGTGATAGGAAAGCACTGGATGCACAATCATGTCAGATGGGTGGACAGACGGTAAGGGTAAAAGCCTTATCAACTTCTTGGTACATTGTCCTAGAGGTACCATGTTTGTAAAATCAGTTGCTGCATCGACACATATAAAAGATGCAGCACTTTTAGGCGAGTTGATGGATGGGTTTCATCCAAGATATTGGGGTACACAATGTTGTGCAAGTTATAACTTATTACTAATAATGCAGCTAATTATGTGGTTGCTGGCAGGATGCTTATGGATAGGTACCCCTCTTTGTTTTGGACTCCATGCGCATCTCATTGCATCGATTTGATGTTGGAGGATATGGGGAAAATTCCCTTTATCAAGGTGATGATTGATCAATCTAGGGCCATCCCCAAGTTCATTTACAACCATAGTTTTGTTCTTAGTCTCATGAGGAGACACACCAAAAACAAGGAGTTGAAGCATCCTGCAATCACACGTTTTGCCACCACATTTATTACTCTTCATTCTTTGCTTCAATGTCAGTTTGAATTGAAGCAAATGTTTGTTTGTGATGAGAGGCGTGATTGCGCTTATAGCAGGAGAGAGGATGGAAAACCATTGCCAAGCTGGTGTACACTAACGCCTTCTGGGAAGGAATGGAGGAAGTGTGCTCGGTTAGTGAACCTTTAGTAAGGGTTCTGAGACTTGTTGATGGTGATAAGCCCGCAATGGGCTATTTATATGAGGCCATGGATAGGGACAAAGAGACCATTCGAAATTTATATGTGGGAAAGGGTACCCCAGGGCATAGCAGGCACATGTTGTTATGGGAGTTGATTGATACTCGATGGACTTGGAAGCTTCATAGACCCATTCATGCAGCAGGACTCCTCCTCAACCCCGCATTTGCCTACAAATGCAATTTTGATTTTGATGGTGAGGTTTTTGAGGGGCTTCTCACTTGTACTCAAAGGATGATATCTAATTATGACACTCGCAATGCATTCAATCGCGAGATAGAGGTGTATCGGGATGCTACTAGAGTATTTAGCTTTGGTGATGCTATTCGTGACAGGACCGAATTCATGCCAAGTAAGTTATTAACTTATTAGACCGTTTTAAGTTTTCACCTTTATTTGAAAGATGAAATATGATTTATTTATATTTATTTCCTATTTTAGTTTTCCAAAGTTGAATGTAATGAAATGTAATTTAGTTATCTTTATTTCTTGTTTGGTGTAGCCACTTGGTGGCAAACCTATGGTGTGAGGACACCAAATTTACGGAAATTTGACATCATAATCCTTAGCCAAACCTGTACAGCTTCGAGATGTGAGCGGAATTGGAGCGTATTTGAAAAAATACATGCAAAGAGACACAAAAGGTTAGAAACTTAGAACTTAGAATTTCAAAAAAACAATTGCATTTAAATGTTTAATGCAATTTATGAATCTATGATCCTCTAAGATATTATAATTTATTAATTTATTACCCCTTTAGATTGATAATTTTTTTTTTTATTACCCTCTTACAAGTTGGAGTTCACACGTCTTAATGACTTGGTGTATGTCCATTACAACCTCCACTTATGGATGGCACAGATACAGAAAGAACTAGATGCAAATGCCATCTCCTTGGACAATATTGATATATTGTCTAAGTGGAGGGTGGAGATTGAGACTCCTATCATGGAGGAGCCACCTGCATGGCTAGAGGAGGGGCAAGAGGAGGGGCAAGTGGAGGAGGAGAAGTAGGAGGAAGAGAAGGAGGAGGAAGTGGTTGGAGGCACCATGGAGGGTGATGTGCTAGCATCGCCACCACCTTCTGCACCGCTTGATACAACTAGTCCACCATCCATCACTCAGTGTCCAGTATTAGATGCAGGGCCAGGGCCTTCTACTACTACTTTTAGTGCTAGGGGCAGGCCTGACAAAAGACCCGTGATATTTTCCCGTAAAAGGGGAAGAGGGCATTGATGTTAGATAGCTAGATGCTAGTTTTCCTCAGATACATTTATATATGTGATGTAATTTTGTATTGTTTAAACTTTATACACTTTTGAGTCCTTGATTGGACAACTATGATGTTTCAGACTTTCAATATCGACTTTGATGTATCGTTTTATATTTGGCATGACTACATGATGATGATATATATCAGTGCTTTCTTCATATTTATGTTCCAATATGTTTTTATGATGTTATTGTTGCTTTATATGTTTAAAATTCTAAAAAAAATTAATGTATTTTCTATTTTTTAACGTTTGTCGACTTCTGCTGATTTTTCTTTTGCCGATGTTGTCGAGAAGTTGTATTCGAGACCCTCGTCGACCTTTTGCCGAGGCTAACTTTTTCAACATTGATCTATGTCTATATCCTTAATTCTTGAATCTTAACAGGATTGCTTGTTAAGCACAGACCCAATGTCTGCTACGACCTCCTGCGTCTGTCGAGCTCCATTGCAAACAACATCGAAGACATTCCTCAAGTGGATTATGAAATCCACTAAGCTTTCCTTAACGCTGCTCAATCCCTCGATCCACCCTTTCCCTTCACTTTTCCCAGCTTCCATTGTCTCACTTTCCTCCACCGAACACCTGGAGAAACTACTATCTACGCGGTTTAGGGTAAGAGAAAATGCAGTAACCTTCCTCTCCGGCTCGTAATGTTGAGGATAAGAGTGTCCCATTTCACCCCTCTCGTCTTACATTTCACATGCAGGAGTCGCTGCCACATTAAATTGGAGTAAAGACCACTTGCATGTGCTTTATCGTCCAAGGATCACGTGGGCTTCAGCATGCCAGCCTTCACGTATCCTCCAGTCATTTCCCAAATATGCTATTCAAAGTTTGGTTCTTCGTTTGGAAATTATGATCATGGTATAGGGTGATGTGTAGTCCCTACGCTATGAAGAAACCCATTTCCAAGTTCAAGTTTTGACCCTTAATTTGCTAGGGAATCCGCCTTCTCATTGTTTTCCTGAAGTATATGCACAAAGCTGTAATCTTTGCCTTCAATGGAATGTGTAATTCTCCTCGCTATCCTTTTGCATCTAATATTACCATTCCTATATCCACTCCTCATTTTTTGAATTACTTGACGAGAGTCTTCTATTATGATTGCTTTGCCTATGTTCAAACTAGTTAATAGCTCTATCCCATACATCAAAGCTAACCATTCTGCTCCATTGTTCATTTTTTAGTCTAGCCCCCAAGCAAAGGAGTCTACAATTTTTCCTCCTAGGTCATAAATTACCCCACCCGCACCTACCGCCCCAGAAGGTAGCTGGAATTAGTTTCCAAGGTAGGTTGTATTATTTCTCCCAAATTAATACCTAATGTTCATCAAGATAGGGTGTCAAATAAGTGTAACCAGCATAGATCCATTTTAAACCCGGATCTACCAAGCACTGAGAGGGATCCAATTTTACGAGGTGTAACTTCTTTTTATCTTAATTGTTTTACATATTCAAAAATATTTACACCTCAACAATTTTGATCCCTTTGGTGCTTGGTAAATCCGTAAATCCAGGTTTAAGATTGATCTATGTTGGTTTTAATTTTTTTATTTTATAAGTAGACATGGGTCTTTTAATTACTTTTCATTTGGTTTTTTATTTTATTTTATGAGCCGACATTAATTTTTTAATTAATTTTTATGTTTTGCAGTATAACATAACATTATGTTACGCTACGTTATGTGACATCTCCCCCATACTATGTTGTAGAGAACCTCGCTAGTCTCGATGCAATGAATTGATTATAATCTTAATAAGGTGTTAGAAAACCAGATTAGTTGTTGCTAGGATAAGATCACTGGAAGAGCAGGGTTATGTTATAAACCCCAATGTTATACTTTAAGGTAGAAAACAATAGAAATCATTTCATGTAAACACAGGACATCTTGAGTTTGTAAGTCTTGTGACTAGCTTAGTCACTAAGATGGTGCCTAGATATCAAGGCATTGTAATTAAGACTCACAAACATTGGAGACTTTATATGGAATTGCATAGTTCTTGCAAGACTAATAGTCCAATTGCCTCTTGTGACCCTTCAATCGACTTCCGCTGTCTAATTGTGCAATCTCCAACTTGGCTTATGGCTTCTTCTGTTGGCTCCTCCACAGATTCCATAGGCTCACCAAAATAATATTAGCCTGGCCTACAAAGTCTTCTTGACTTCTATTTATTACCAAACTCTATTGACATCTAAAATGCTTCTACAGCATCGTTTTCAGCAAACTTATGCCAACCTCCTCACCCAACCCTTGATCTCTAGTAGTTCACCTTTTTATGGGCATTCTCCAAAGAGTCAATTACAACTTACAACCGTCCCTCTTCTATTCATGTCAGTTAAAAAAACAATCCGCCTTCCACATGCCATTCAATGCCAACTTGTTAAAAGACAAATTTGTACATACAATCTGTAATATTATGCATTAACTTTGTTATGTTGTATTGTACCATTATATATAAAATTTGTTATTATACATAAAATGCATAGAATTATTATACTTATACATAATATTTTATAGTTATTATTATAGCATTTGTAATATTATACTCTACATAAAATGCATAAAATTATTATGATTATACACAAAAACAGTGTTCCACGGGGACTCGCCGCCCAAGGTCGGGGGCGCGCCCCCCTCGCTCCTTGTGCCCTGGGGACTCCCGACGAAACATTTCCCAGCGTCCCCAAAATCAGGAAACTCTCAGAAACGCACAAGGGAGGGCATCCCCTATTCTGCAGCGTGCTCCGGTGAAGGGGGGCTCCCACACGCTCCTTCCTGAAACTGGGGGGGCTCCTAGACGCCCCCCACGATTTTCCCAATTTCAGTTTAAAAAATATATATTTTTAATTTTAATTGTTGTTTAGTCTCTATTTTAGGCTTAGTCTTTAGTAATTTACTATTTCACTATTTTTGCATGCATTATCATTAATTCAATTTTTCAAATACAATGACTAAAACTAGAAATATGAATATCAAGATTCAAATGACAAATTTGAAAATTATCATGATGAATTGCATAACGTGTTTGTATTATTAATTTGTTATATTCTGATTTACATTACATAATGATAAATTTAGTATTTACTATCTATTATTTACTTTTAGTAATTTACATGGGATGAATCATTGAATTGTTATTGTTGGGATTTAATAATTTATAATATTAATATTTATTAAGACCTAGACGTTCCCCCGCCCCTCCTCCCCAAATTTCGCTAAAATTTGGGGGTGGTCTCCACACATCCCCAATGTGCGTTTTGTTACCACCTAAGTTGTACTTAGTGGTTTTTTATCAAGTGAGCCTGGTGAACCGGACAAGGATAACTTGTTCAGACTTTCGAAGACCTTCAGTCTTACTTCTGGGAAGCTTTGTTGTACTATATCACATGTTCATACCCCATGGGGGAATTGTAATAAATGTTCTAGCATGATAGTGTATGTAAAAGACTCGGTCTCTTAGACTTTATTTGTCAATCCGATCAGCCCAGGGTGTTTTTCCCCTTGGTTATTATTGGTTGTTGAATAAACGATTGATAATTTCTGAGTTTTTCACTCCATACCTCCAAAGTTGGGGTGGTCGGCTTGGCATTTAGGCCTATTGAGGTTATTAGAGTCTATGTGTCAATGTATAAACATGCTAGGCATCATGGTCGAGTCATATGAACATGTCTAAGTCCCCCTATGGTTTTTCAACTTTTTTATTTTTTTTATTTTTTCAGTGTTTTTTATTAAAATTTAATTTTTCCAAAACTTAGGCTATTTTTTAATAGTTTAATTGGAAAAATTGATTTTGTAATAAAAGTGGACCTAATAATCAGTTTCAGTCATGTAGGTGCTCATTTTCAAGCTAAGAGCACCATGGACCCACTATTTCCAGTTTTGAGTGATTTTCCACAACTCAAGTCAGAAAGCCCCAAAAATCAATTATTGATTATTTTAATTAATAAATTGATGAATAATGGATCAAATCCAGAATCATAGATCAATGGATTCTCAGCCGATTTGATTGAAATCAGTGAGATCTGAACCAGATTAACTGGATCTGACAAATCCTTGACTGAAGGAGGTGATCAAATCAGATCCAGAGTTGATCTTCAGCATCCTTTATGGGGAATTTCGCCCTCTCTCTCTCCTCCACACGTTTTGGCTCATCTGGATGAGTTTTGGTGGATGCTTCAGTCAACAGGTTGAGGTGGCAGTCAAATCAGCTCTCCAATTGACAATTGCACTCAGTGAGACTCAAATCTGGCTCAGTTCAGCTTCAGATATGCATTGATTGACTCTCCATCAGCTGATTTGGTCTATCTCCTTGGGATTTGTGCCCCCCTGGGCTGGATCTCCTAGTTTTTGTATATATCCAAGCATAAGCCTCCTCTTCCAAGCTAGTTAGAGTTGGATTGAAGGGCTTGCTATTGTAATACTATTGTAATATTTTGATTGTTGAAATAAAGAAGCTTTGGAGGCCAAATGGTGTAATACTCTCATATGTGTGGATTAAGCATTGTCTTACGGCTATTGATGTTGCCGGCTTTTCTCTCAAATTCTGCATCTGAACCCTATCTGGCTTGAACGATTCAGCTGAATCAATAGGAGTATAGTTAGGCAAGTAAAGTTACTTGTTTTTCTTATATCTCATAGCATATATGTTAGAAGATCTAGATTATACATGTTTAATAAGTTTATTTGCATGTAATTCTTGTCTCTTTTTCATATATATATCCAGATCTCATAAGGTTTCGTGCAGGATTGTGTGTTTAGCTTTCAGGTAGCAAGGATTGGACGAGCTGTGGATCTAGTTTGACTCCACTGTACATCCAAAAGCTTTGTGAAGACATTGCCCCTCTGTATTCCACTAACAAGTTTCCATTGCAGATCTGCTTCAGCAACAAGCACTTCTCTTCTCCTTTTCCTCCTTCAAAATCATTTCTTTTACCCGGTTACTTTGTTCACAACTTTGATATTGTTTAAATCTATTATCTTAAAGTAAATTTAACATAGATCTATCTTCTCAAAGCTCATAATCTAGATCTTGTTCTTAAAAGGTCTCATAAGCATTCTAGATCTAGCTTTAGGAAAATCATCATTTTTGCATGGAATTTTAAAGAGAATTTGTAGCTTGCATGCATTAGATTTCTGTTTTTTGTTATAAAAGATAAATCTAGCAATCAGTGCACATCATATTGGCTATCTAAAAGGCAAGCCAAGATCCGAAGGAAAGCTTGCTTTCCTTGGTTCCCTTTTTACCTTTTTTAACTAGTTTTAACTTAGCTTTTTTTGGTTAAAAGTAAGCTGACCCAAAGGTACTTTCAGAGTGCTTTTGGGCATATTTCAGTCTAATAAGCTTGCTGGTTTTTAGCAGGTATAACAGAAAAGAGGAGGAGCTGCTGTTTGAAAGTGACTTTTGGGCCTTCTGAATCCCCCCAGGGGTCTCCCTTCTTGACTGAAGTCTTTAATTTTTGCACTTTGTAAGATCTTGGTTTCATTCTGTATAAGAATCAAGAGGCATCATATCAGTTTTCTGATATTGTAACCGTTGGTAATAAAAATAATTCTGAATAGGCTCTTTCGAGCCCATTCCCCATCCCCCCTGGGGGGATTTGCGTCCATGTCATTTTTTGCTTTTCGTTCATCTTTTTTCAATCTAGCGTAGTACTAATCTGCAGGGTAGTATACTTTGATTTAAAATCATTTTCATATTCCATTTCTATTGGTTTCAAAGTAACTTTAATACTTACCCCACAAGCCTCCTTTTGAGCCGAAAGGTGAAGAAAGGTTCATGGTAGTCTAATTAGAAAATTGTGGTTTGCTTATCTTTTTATGTTTCATCTGCTATCATCATTTGTTTCAGTAACCATAATAAAATTAACCCCTCCTTGATTCCCCGATTGAGGTCCACTTGGACCGAAAGAGGTTCCTGGAGGGTTTTCTTTTTAACAAGAACATCCATCTCAAAATTTACTAAAATTGACAAGACTCCGGTGTGTATGCTCTGCACTTGGCTGCGGTTCGTCCGATCAGTCAAGTTGTATCAAAAGCACTTGAGTGACTAGTATAATTAGGATTCACTCACCCAAATTGACAAACCATTAGGTGAAAATCCAACACCTAGATCAAACCATTACGGTGGCAAAATACCCAAAGGAAGCGGAAACTTCTGAAAAGTGACATCGGGGCGCCGATCTCTGTCACACCCTAACGGGTGCGTTATGAACAATAGCCCCAGAGACTCCATTCAGCCCACATATTCCTTGCGGGTAGCCGTGAAGGTTTAGTTTTGGACATACTCCAAGTACTCTCGGGTATATCTGGAGTCCACCCCTTCGCCTAATTTTAATCAACTCATATTTCACATTAACTTAAAACATACCAAGAGGCAATTGCAAAACAGTCACTCCAAGCACATGCAAGTACATTGATTTTCTTTTGACTCCATTTTAAGGCACTGGTTATTTTCTTGCTATATATATATATATATATATATATATTGTGTCTCAGCATTGTGCTTTCGTGCGCTCATTTTGTATCTTGACATCTATGGTTGTTTACGGTTAATTTTCAAACTCCTAAGTAACTCATTCAGTTTAACATCACCATACTAAGTAATTTAGCCTTAGTAACTTAATAGGGCCTACCCCCCTTGGCTTTGTTAGGAGTTGAGCCTAAATGGAGGAGTCAAGAACAAGGTGACAGCCTTGACTCGAGACTTGCCCCCAAGGACACACCGAGTGGCTTGAAGATTTCTTCCACGTGACCCAGGTGTGTGAAAGGCGGCAACACGTTTCCCCGTTCCCGTGCTCCCGCGTCCCAGAAACTTGGGGGAACAATGTAAAAAAGTTATAATTTTTGTAGAATATTACAAATTTATGGTATGGATCAATAGACCAGAAACAGATCTAAAATGGATCTCAAATTTGTTTGAATCCTTTTCGGTATGCAGATCCATACCAAAATTGGATCCAGGGCAGATTGGGTATCACTGATCAATGCTTCAAGGGGGAGACAGATCAACGCAACTATGGTCTATGGTAGTGATAAGATAAATTGGAGGTCTTCTTGTAGATTAGATGTGTACTGCCATGCTCCATTGATTCATACATTTTGTTGAGGCTTCCCTAAACCCAAAATTATTTATAATGGATTAGTGAGAGAGAATCACAAGATGAGGAAGGGTTTCTTAGACTACATTTAGATAATAATTCTTGATGAGAGAGGGCAGGATTCAATACAACACAAACTTACGGAATATAAGAGCGCTGCAATGTGGGTTATGTGCCAACTTTTGCCTAGTACAATGTTTGGAATCAAGATGTTTTTAGATTTTTCATGTTAGTAGAGTACTTGATATATTTTAGCTTTAACTTCTACTTTATAAACATACACATCAATTTGTAATTCTATCCATTATTGACATTGCAATGTAGGTATCTCGTGGGACAACTATGGCAGGAAAAAAGTGGCAAGGATTCACTAATTTCTATGCTTCTGGTTGAAAATGCAACTGAAATGTATCCAAGCATATGCACTCCAAGAAGCATGACAAGATGGGCAAGGAAAAGTAATATGACCTTTTCTTTGTCCACTTTAACATTGTGCTAGACAATGAGAGCCCATTAGATGCAACTGCAAGTCCTACATCTTGGGATGACATTGATCCACTATCAAAGTCAGTTCAGGCACAACTTCAAGATGAAGAGCACAGTTTTCTTGGGGAAGATCTCAGTTGACAATATGAGGGAGAGATTTGAGTGACCACCAAAATTCAGAAATTACCTGCTGGAGAAGAACCACTAGAAGAGCAATGCATATTTCAAGCATAAACTGTAATATCCCAACTGATATTCTATTGTACTTTGGTAGTATGTTTGTTATTCAGATTCTCAAATTATGCTAGAAAGATAAATAAAATGTGCATGCAAAAAGTGTCGTGCCAAACGACCCTAAAAAATAGTTGATCTGGAGAGATAATAGGGTAAAGACTTTTAGTGAGAAGAGATGCACATACCACTGATAATAATGTTGATAGTCTGTCAATAGATGAGATGCATGCAGGTTATGCCAGATAGATAAGAAGATAGCTGTAATATCCCAAATCCCGATATTTTCTATTTCTATACAAATATGCTGATACAACGGGGCATGCAGATTGCCAAGCAAAAATCCCTATTTTATAGGAAAAATTAGGGTTAGGGTTTGCGAGATAGAATGAACACTTACCACTGATAAGCCGGCTGAACTGCTCCGGAGAAAGTATGCAAGCACCGGATACTGGATCGAAAAATAGGTGGATCTCCTCTGCTCCAAGTGAACCCCAGCAACAAGACGCCCCAGTGAGAAAAGGGTGACGCCCTCAAGGAAGGAGGTGTCCGATGGAACTGCGAAGTTGCCGGGTCGATAGGTTTTCAGTGCCAGAGAGAATGCCTGATGCATGTGGAGGTTCTGAGACCTCTAAGCAGGGTAGCGAATTGCTTCAGAGAGGCAGCTACTCACGCCCTGGAACCCCGAAACTGCTAATAACTACTTCGGATGAGCCCTGATGGATCTAATAATCACTGGGTACCGGAGTATGAAGCTGATGATGAGAATGGTGCCTGAGTTTCGGAAGGAAACTGAGATCTGAAGGCCCAACAGCTGATTAGGGCTTTCTGGCTGAAAACCCCCTCTTACGGCTACACACGTGTCCCTGCAACGATCTATGCCATGTACTAGATAACTGATGAATGAATAAAGAACAAGTGGTGAACCTGTATGGCTTACCCGGAATAAGACTAGGACAGATGTTTCACTGCCGAAATCCTGTTAGCTGAAGACTCCGTCTCCAACCCCAACTATTGTGCTGCACGCTGTGCTGCTATCCAAGAGCTCCCAAAATAATAATAATCCAAAGTGAAGTCTCATTTCGCTTTATCCTCTATTTATAAAGTTCAACTGCGCAAAACCTAATCTTTGACCTAATTAGGTCACTTTATCTTCTAATTTGCCGTTGACTTGCATGCATGCGGATGGAGACTTAAAGAGTGCATGCATTATTAAATAATGCTAGGATGGCATGCACGAAGGTGGCCTTTGGCCCCGGTGGCCCTTCTCGACCAAATGATGATGCCCTAGATCTTCTATGGATGGCATCAGTTCTTAGCTGATTCCCTAGCTGTCAGTAACCGCTCGAACCCACAGGAATCACATAGGTTAGCGGTTTTGGGGCCTTAAGGCCTAATTGGAAGAGGACATTACAATAGCGCTCCTCTCCAACAGTTGAAGCCCAGCTAAAAGAGTTCCCTGCTTCTGCTGATCTTGACGTTTTTGAGGAAGGAAGTGTTTGTCCCTGCTGAAACTTGCTAGAGATGATGGTGTGAGTCCCCCGGAGAGATAAGGAGCCACATGTAGAAGTTCTGACCCCTTTTTTTCCCTAGCGAATTGATCTTCTCCAGAAGGGGTGACATCCTTCTCCCTCACGTTTTTGCTAGTGGAGGCTCTAAATGAGCCTAGAACGGAATAATAATCACTCAATATGCTGATGTAACCCTGCTGATAAGAATGGAGGTAGCATGCAGAAGCTTTACTGGATTCCTGAAGGCTAGCGAATGGATCTGGGATTTCCAACTATATCCCCAGCAGCGAAAGGTGCACCTGCAATTAACTCTCTCTCTGATGGCTAAATGACCGAACCAAGAATAAGAAGATGATGAATACCGATAATAGATTTGGATGATCTATCCCGAAGTGATTAGGGAAGATAGATTTCGCTGTCGAAACCTCTTGCTAGCTGAAGACCTTTGTCTCCAACCCCAACTTGTTGCCGTGGCACCTGCTGTTGCTGCTCTAGAAACCAAACTCAATAATAATAATCATAGATGATCCTTTTGGTTCAAAGACCCTTCTTATATAGATTTAGCATGTACTTAGAGGGTTTGCATGTCACTTTTAGGGTTTGCACTTTACTTTTTGCATGCATGCAATTCTAATTGCTCGTTGACTTTAAGATTGAAGAAATAAGGCCTGCATGCTCCGCATGCTTTATGATATTAACCCTAATGGGCTTCTTTACTATACTAATGACTTAATAATATTGAATTGATGTTCCTTTCTGCTCCTAGTGATATTAGTCCTCGATTATTCCCTTTTCTTTAATACCCACTCGAACCTATGGGAATAAAATAGGTTAACGGGTGTTTCTGGTGATTTAATTAAAAGAGGACATTACAGTTCTCCCCGCTCGAAATTGCTTGTCATCAAACAATCTCCAACCAATCTACCGAATCATCTGTCCATCTCTTCTTGTCCATTTTTAACAACCAGTTTATTCCACTGTTGGGTGGCTCTTCTTTTTCTTCGAATTTATGTTTCTTCTCATGCATTCTCTGTATCTTCTTGGGTACCTATGAGGAGGGAAAGAGCATACACAAAGTTTATGACAAAATGTTTGTTCCAATTTGATAAAGCAAAGATGTTTGTAAAGCAAGTGAACTAATGACAAGTTAAGACCGCAAACTATGTGTCCCTTTCTGATCATCCACCAATAATCGACAAAAAGCCTTTGGTTGGTGGCGAGAGCATACTTCGTGGCAACGAGTTAGGTATGAAATTATTACTTATTTAAAGATGAAATCAAAGAAAATCAACTAAACTATTTAGCCTTTCTAGAAGGCGGAGTGTGTGCATGTGTTGATTAGTAAAAAGCAAACATAAAGGAGACTGCGAATCCCCCCAAGTGGAATGGAATGTGGGCATTGTGTAGCCCACTTGCTTTCTTTATTAATGAACTTTACAATATGATGAAAATATCAATTAAATATGCACTTTGATCCTTGAAAAGAATCGAAAGGCTTACAAGACTTCTGGGGAAGAAAATGAAAGAAGAAAAAGGATGGAGGATGGAGTTTTTGGTGTCTCGGGTGACCCGAAACTTGAATTTTGAGCAGTATGTCCTCCTCCTTTTCTTAAAACCTGCTAAAAACCAGAGAGTGAAATATATTAGAATGTTACAAATCAGTCAAAACAAAACAAATAATTCACACTGCTCAAATGCTTGAAAAATGTGAATTTTTTATTGAAAAAAGGCACTTTGAGAGGCTGATTCGGATCTAGTTTGAAATGAAACTTTTAAAGGAACCTAGATCTGATATATATGCATAATTAAAATCAAATTTCAGATATAATATTGATGTATCTAATTTTATTAAATATAGAGAAACGGTAACAAAGAAAAGAGATTGGATTTTTTAGAGAAGACGAGAGAAATCCTCAAGCTCATGCTTGAAAAAAGTGAAGGAGAGAGGGATCTACAAAAAAAGATGTAAGCACAACAAAATTGATGCTGTAGAAAAGAAGTGGATGCAACTGAGCTCCAAGCCCCTTCTACCTAAGATGATCCTACAAAATCTAGACAATTTCTCATACAAACAAGGTTAGATCCAGTCAATCTCATCAACAAAAAAGCAAGAGAACATAAGTATAACCAACTACAGTTTGTTGCTCTCACAATATTCTGATAATGAAATGAAAATAAGTAAATTGACAAAAGCAAATACTTATTCAAAACAAAACAAGATCTAAACACATTATTTGACAAAAAAGAGAGCATGAGATTCAGCCGATTTCACCTCAAATTAACCAAGATACAAGCTCACAATGCAATGCCATAGATTAGCCTCCAAATCCTTCAATCTTATTAAGCAATTATATAATAATAACAATACAATGAGTAGAGGTTCAATACATCCTCCCAAATGAGGAAGAAGGCCTCGCTTAAATAGGGAAAATGAGAGAAAACCCCAAGGGGGGCTAATTTGCCAAGTGTTGGATCTTTTTTAGAAGATTCGGGGTGAACTAGAGTGAACTAGAGGTGGTAGGCGACACCTCCCATAAGGTAGGTTACCCCGCCTCTTTCTGTGACACATATACAACAAGAGGTGAGCTTTGTCATGGATAAATGTGCCCCTCTAAGGAGAAATTTGCCCCCTCATGGATTTGATTGGAATCGACTTGATTTGATCTTGATTTGATTGGAATCGACTTGATTTGATCTTGATTTGGTCTCCAATTAGCCCCAACATCATCCTTAGTTAATTTGGAACATGTCTAGGACAAGTTCTCACTGATTTAGGGATGTTTTTTTTCTCCATATTTTTCTTTTTTCTAATTTTTTATTCACTTTTTTCCCTTTTCGGAGAGAATTTCACTTGAGTGATAAATAATCACTTAAAACTTAGGAAAAGTGGGTTTTGGGGATTCACTGGGTGTTCTAAGTTTGAAAATGAGCACCCCCACGGAAAATTTGGCTCCCTAGGCCCACTTTTATGACCTTTTGAGATTTTACAATTAAAATACACCTTATCGATCGTTTTATTAAAAAACTGAAAATTAAGAAATCCTAGGAGGGGACTTAGCGCATGTCCATGAAACTTTGGGAATATGACTAGCATGGTATAATACATAGACCCTAGGATTTAATAACCCTCCTAAAGCATAATCACCAATTTCACCATCCCGGCTTTGGAGGATTTTGAGTGAAAAACTTGAAAATTATATGTCGCTTAAAAAAGCGTCACAAAACTTACGAGGGAAAAAACATTCAAGGATGATAACTTTGATGACCAAGTCCCAAGAAGGCCAAGCCCTTTACATAAGAAACCATCATGTTATGTCATTTATTACAATTCCCCTGAGGGGGTGTGAACATGCAAAAATGGGACCACAACTGGCCCTAATGAAACCATGGAACTTCCGAGCACTAAGTAAGAACAATTGATTTGTTCCGATCCTTGGCGGATCACTTAAAAAATCCCCTAAGTGCAACTTAGTGGATAAAATTTATATTATATACATATATATATGCACTCTTTACCCTTTCCTGCATTAAAAATTAATTTTTTTGCCATTTTTAAATAGTTCCAGGTCAAGCATGCAAAGTATGTCATGTCACTTGCCTCAGTGAGTATGAGTCAAGTACGAGTAATGGAAACTATGCATGAAAAAGCTAGATGTGTAAGAACCCAATCAGCACCTGACAGAGCTGAACACCTCAGAGAATTCACTAGATCACCAGGACCCCTTTCCTTGGAAGAGGTGGGGAAGTAGCTGACCCAGTGCCACAAGCGGGCGTAGAACATGGGCACCAAATAAGTGTGGAGTGCGTCATTAATCCAGAACCTGGGCACCTAATAAGTCTTGTAAACTATAACTCAAAATAGAAAAGGGGTGAGCTTCTACAGCTAGCTTTATTGTCATTGCTTTGCAACTTTTTAAATTTCATGTTGAGAGACCTGATTATGCAATTGTTACTAGTGTCTATGAAAAACATGACAATATTGAAAAAGGATAAAGTACTAGACTGTACTTTAGCCTGCAGATACCAGTTATAGGCATTGCCACAGCAGTTTTGGACTAAATGGTCTTGAACATAAGGGAAGATCTTCCTTAAAGTTATGAATGGTTTCAGAAAAGCTATAGCATCCAATCTACCAAAACAGAGTAATAAATCAAATCATCCATTCTTCTATAGTGAAATAAAACGATGGGGTATATTGTGATAAATGCCAGATCACAAAGGAAATGAACATATATTCATGCTATCCACATAATCACAGAAAGCAAGAATATCCATGTCTTCAAGATATAAAAAAGGCAAAAAGGAGAATCCTATCAGCAAAATGATTTTCACGTGCAAGAAAGAAGAGACAAACGCTAATTGTATATGGACCTGTTTTAGCTGCTAGCTCAAGGCTCACATTCACAGGTACACTAATAGTTTCGCCAGATAAATTGGACTCAGGCGTTGCACCATTTGAGTCTGAAACTGCTCTTTCCTGGGAACCACAAAAGAAATCTTTAGGTTTTCTTCTAAAATGGGTAGTCTTTTCTACGTGTGCATTTACATCTGTTGGGTTATTTCAATTTGCCAAGACATTATTTGCATCAGAAAAGTAGACTGTTAACTTTAATTCATCAACTTGGACCATATTTACCTCTTCTCTGGAACTTTCACTATCAACTTTTTGTTCGGTTTCTAATGTCAAAGATCCATCTACTGGCTCTGGACTGCTATTTGTTAATACATCCTTTGTCTCAGAAATTTCAATATTTTCAGTCTCTTTTACATATACAGAATCATTTCCCAAGACATCCTCCGTTTCTGAAGCTGAAGAATCCAAAACTTTCTCCTTGTCCACTTGGATGTCACTGATTGCGCTTGTTACTATTTGTTCAGTTCCTGATCTAGCCGATTCATCTATTTTCTCTGCATTTCCCTTTGTTATTCCATCCTTAGTTTCAGGAGTTTCAGAACCTTTATCCTCTGTGTTTTCTAGTATTTCAGTCGCATCCTTTTCTGCAATTCCATAACCAATTTTCTCACTGGATACAACTTCATCCCTCGAGTCAATTGTACCAAGAGGTGCTTCTACCTGTTTGTCATAATTTTGTTCTTCAACCTCTACCAGAGATTCTGCTAATTTATCAGGTTTCTTCAGAGTATCCTGTTCTTTTAAGAAAGCAGCAATAACAGGATTCTTACGGAAAGCCAACTCAAAAGGATTAGAAGCAACTTCAACCTCACCTTGGTTAAGTTGCATATTCAGACTTGCCATATCTTCCTCTTTTTTCATAGTCAAATTCACCCTTCCCTTCTCAATACGCAGAACTCGGACAGTAACATCTTGCCCTATTTGTAAACCCATGTTTCCATCAAGATTTCCATAGCCCTCAGATACTTCAGATGAGCGAAGGAAACCTTCTTCGCCATCAGGAAGTGATATAAATGCTCCAGATCTGATTATATTCTTAACTTTGCCTTCTACAGTTTGTCCTTTTTGGAACTTGGATCTCTTCTGAGTATCATCTGTCTTCTTCTGGCTGAATCTTCCAGCAACCTTTCCAGTTCGAACAACCTTACCACTGCTTATTCCAGAACTAGGATCAGAAGCTTGCTCTCCTCTTGGCTGGTTCCGATCATCATTTGCTTTCATTGTCAAAGAAATACGTCCTGTTTCTATATTTGCTTCTAATATCCTGACAGTAACCTCCTGCCCTATGGAAACCACGTCACTTACTTGTTTGACAAAGGAGTCACTGAGCCTGGAAATATGTACTAGTCCATCTGTGGACGCTCCAAAATTAATAAATGCACCAAATGGTTGAATTGCTCTTACTTTCCCTGTGAAAACTGCACCAGGAACCAATTCTTCATTTGGTACTTGTGGATTCTCATTCCTCCTGATAGTGCCAGTTCGTTTTGACTGCCCTGCAGTTTGAGAAGATGCTGCAGCAACAGATTCGCCTTCTGATAATGCACCAATTTCTAACGATTTTCCACCTTCAGATGAATCATCAGAAACTCCACCTTCTCCATTTGCCTGCTTAGTCTCAACATTAGGTTCCTGCAGTGCCACTTCATTCCCTACCGATGCTGAAATTCTGTGTAATATTAAGCTGCGTTCTAAGTCATAACCACCTCTTCTTTTGACCTCAGGAGAGAAATTAATTGAAAATGATCTCAAAGATAATATCTTATGTGGTAGCAATAAAGAAGGTCTAGATATTTCAGAAAATGAACAGTTTCTTGAATGCTTCTTGGTCCTTGAAGTGACAGTTCTTACTGGAAGGTACTGGATTGTCCCAATGGGACAAAGTATTGCAGGAACCATGCTGAAGTGAAACCTTATGGTGAGCTGATATGTATCTTGGGACCTACAAAGCTCAAGCTCCCGAGGTTATCTGTTAAAATGATCATGAAAGTGATAAAATTAAGATGAGCAATATTAACATCTTACAAAATAAGGTACGCATATATACAATAAACCAATGAATGGATGGATGCATGTCTATGCACCCAGACATTGAATCATATATAGCATAGTAGAACAAATAAACTAATAACCAGGTAAAGCAGTTGAAGTCACAACAGGCAATACAAAATTGTAGATACCATGTTTCAGTACACAATTTTATGTAGGTAGTGGAGAAGTAAAATCTAATAAAATCATAGGGAACTCCCATTCCATCTTCAAAGAAGAAAAAATATGTCATAGTAGGTGTTCATATAATTGGACACAAATTTCTGTAAGGATTTTTCTCATAATTGCCTCACACCATACACAACTACTAAGTTACCAACCACCTATTGAATAATACTTACAGTCTGTTATCCCTCATGTGGTATGAGGCCTTACACATGATTTTTATCACAACCTAGTTCTACTTATGATTCTCATCACACACGTCAGAGGCTTGTACAATGATATTGATGTGACATTTGATGGACATGGGGGTATTATTATTTGTGCACACACTTTCCTCAACACTTCCCTTATGACAATGTTGACCACTGCCGCCAATGGGTATGAGGTATCTAGAGAGACTTGTGGTTTGCACACTTAATGGATCGTTGCACCCTAGACTCTAGAGCATGTAACCATGAGGAGATATTTTCTAGATCATAGAGGTACACCTTGTGTTGGAATGTGTAATGTTAATTTTGGAAGTGTAATGATGTCATAAAATATTATGATGTCTTATCTAGCAAAAAATAGGTATCAATCTCTCTATCTTACGTAAAAGGAGTTATCCCACATGCATCATGGAAGAATATTCTCCTATTACCATACATTATATAAGGAGGTGGAAAATCATTTATCCCACATGTATTATGGGATGTAATATTTCCATACATCTAGCTAGATAATAGAGGTGAAGGAGACCTTTTGGGTATGATGTTGAGATATTGAAAGATATTGTGAAAAATATTGTAAAGTTCTGATAAGCATATGTGAGTGGTGCTCAAGTGTAAGAATGGATATTTCTGAAGAATAAGAAAATTAAGCCTTCCCATGGATGTTTAGCCGTTTGGGGTTTTACCACATATATCTTGTGTAATATATTTTTCTCTTTTCCTCTCTTACTATTTGATTATTTGGTACTCGTATTGATAGGAAAGTAGACTAGTTAGATTCCAGTTATTGATTTACATGTTAGTAAAGTTAATGTTGTATGTTTATGCATATTTCTCTATACTCTAAAACCTTGGTACGATGATGTTTATTTTTTTTGTTAATGGCTTATTCGTCATGGGATGTAGTTATTTCAATTGGGAACTACATGTTGTGCTTGTCTAATCCCTTGGTTCCAATGGTGATACATTGTTCCTTCACACAATGTTCCTTAGCATGGCAACGCCCTAGGTGATTTTAATAGTTTGACATTGGTGTGATTTCTATTGAGGGGTTATCCATATGGTGGAGTGTGCTCCCCTCCTTTTGTCATCTTTCACATATTTAAAGGCAATGGGATAAACTTCATTGCACATTTTTCTAGGTTGCTTTACCGTGACACACATTATTGGGTGACTTAGTGATGGTGTTATCCCTGGTTCTGCATACTAGCACATGGTTCACGAAAATATTACGAGGAGGTGGTTGCAAGAGCTATAAACCACCCTTGGCACTCATTTCCACAAGTTGGTTAGCCCTTGGAGAAAGCACTTTGATTCTTTTCTGCTATTTTGGTATTCGTTCATGGATCTAGGGTTTTAACCCTCATTCTGGTGGACTGCACCATTAGTTTATGATGATGGCACATATCCTGAGGCATATTTGTTACACGTGGCAGATGTTTGATGGTTGTCTTCTTCCCTTTGACATGGAGTTAGTTATAACAAACCTTGCACATGGATCTAGGCTAGCATGCCCAATTACTCCATGGATCTAGTCATTGGCGAATCCACTAAGCTTTTTTTTAACATTGGGGAACGTATTGGTGGAGCTTTGAGGACGACTTGGTCCTTGGGCTGTTTTCAGCATATGGTTACACATTTATACTATTTTATTCATACTTCTAGTGGAGCATACCTCTTGGAGAGATCTTAGGAGGGATGTCAGAGCAAACGTTGGAGCATTTTACTTGGTCAACCACTTGCTACTAGGGTGCCTCACTTGGAGATCATGACATGTGACATTTCACTCGGATTTAGCATTTTATTACTATTTGTTGGACTTGTCCACTTGTTCCAGTTCTCTTGAAGATGGACCTGCTTTAGGGTTCGAAACATCGAGAAAATTTTCTCACCTCTAACACAGATTTTCCAATCTTTTTTGCAGGATAATATTTCTTTAAGTTTTCCTAGGATAGATCTAGAGTTTTTGCATTGGATATTATTATTTTAATTGAGGAGGTTTTGTGCTTGGATCTCTATACAAGAGAGGCACCTCCTAGTTGTAATGGTTGTTGAAAGTTTGTGGAAACACTTGAAACTATAGCTTGTGACATTTTGGAGGTTATCTTGGAGCTTGACGATTGTGTTCTTGGATAGCATTTACTGAATAAGGGGGCTGGAAATTTGGTTTGTAACTTTCTTCAAGTGTGCTATTAGCAGTTGATTTGGGTAACATTGTTCCTATTCTAGAAAAATTAATTTGTGGCTGATTTCCCTCTTTAGTTCTTTATGTTTGCTGCTGGAAAATGTGAGTGAACAACATGTTTCTTAATTAGAACTTGCTGAAAAATACATTTTTTAAGTTGCAAGCATACGCTTAGGCATATTTGTTAGTTTTCCTTCATTAAGAACATTGAAATCAGATTTCTGTATTCAGAAACAACCATATAAGATTGCAGTAGCATTCTAATTCTAGCCATAGCATTGTCTTATTGTTTGAAGATAAAGTTCATAAATCGGAATCCTAGCATTATAGAACCCATATGCCCAATGGTATTAAGGCAATAATCTCACTTTCTAACGACCTAAATATCAAAAAATCAACATCGTTCTGCTGTTACAAATCTGAAATAAATCATAACTCTATAACAGAATTCAAATTTGTATAACTAAGCCTTCTCCCTCATCCCTTGTGATCACCTTTTAGTTGGATTAGGGTTTCTTAGGGATACCCCCCTTGTGCTAGAGAAAGAGATGGCCAAAAGAGTGTGAAGGTGATACCCTGGTGACAATGGGTAGCTCTTCTTTAGTGCCCCTAGGGTCTTGCTTCAGCTTAGGACTTTCATCCCAAGAAATAAGGGTTTGGGTGGTAACATTTTGGCGTCGTTGCTGGGGATGAATTCCATTTTCTAGATCTAGAAGAATAGGATAGGATTCAACACAATTGATGAGTCAAAGTTTAAAGATTTATTCTAAAAAGTGAAAACTCATCTAGCAATTCCACAAGAAGAAAGTACATCTAGGAGATACTCCACAAGGAATGCATTTCAACAGTTTTTTCCTAGATTTGCTGATTTGGAAAAAGTTTACTGAAGAAGGGTTAAAAAGGCATCTCAAGCTTCAATCAAGAAAAGCCTTCAAATCCTTCAAAATATAAAAGACCTATTCCTTGATAACTTAGGGGAACAAGCTCCTAAAAGAACCATGGATTCATGGAAATGTAACCTATAAAAAGCTTTGGATATTTCAACTATCCATCGAGCCACTCATGACGTGTCTAAAAAGTATGTCAAGCGGCTTCCTAAGTATTCAAGCAATAATGTCATAACAACTCAATAACATATTGAAAATTTTCAAGATGCAATGTAAGAAAATGAAGTAGAAGGCAACCATGAAAATGTTGTAATGAAACTCTTTGCATTGTCACTGTAAGAAGATGCTAGGATGTGGTTTAGGAATCTCGATGATGCTAGTGTTAAAACTTGGGATGGATTTAGGAACCAGTGTTATCAGAACCGGTCTGGTTCATGCAAAATTGTCCGGCTCAACCGGTCTCATCCCTCAAGCGGTCTGAACCACCTACCTAGATTGGAAATGGCCGGTTTGGTATCGAACCGACCTTTTTTCACAGAACCGACTGGTTTCGTATGGAATCGACCGGTTTTGTTCGTTGTACAACCGTGGCTGGGGGCCCATAAAATTCAATTTTTTTAAAGAAAAAGACAAAAAATCCTACACTAACGGCAAAAAACCTAACCTTAGTAATCATTAGTACCATTAAATGGTAATATTAAATTCTTAAAGTAAAAGGGGTATTCTCCTTATCTTTCATTTTCTATCCTTTTACTTAAACTTTTAACATTACCATTTATTGTTTCAAGATGTTTGAGAGTGGTTCCAAGCTTCCAACCTCATTGGACTTCATATGGCCTATGTCACTTTTAGAATTTTTTATCCCATTCAGAATTTAACAGACTTGACAGTTTTCAGGGTTTCAGGATTGCGTCATTTGCACTGGATTCTATCATGTATCCTCTAGAAGATTGGCATTTAAGAAATCCCATCAACCTCTCTATGTATCTCAATGTTGGTTGTGTTGATTGTTTAACTCCTTTGTCATAACGGTTATCACCAACCTTGCGGTTGCCTATGTACGATGGATCCAGGATGGATGGTAGAGGGGCAAGCAACTAAGGAGGTGGAACCAAGACTGCCTAGACTCCCAAATGGATGGTTGTCACACCAATCAAGGCAGTCTTCGCTTTATGTTATCCAAGTCCAAGACAACAAAGGGGGAGACCCAGATCTACTCCTGACAAGAGAGATCAGACCTAGACACCAGATCAGATCAAGTAGGCTTGAGGTACGTAAGGTGTAAGGTATTTGAAGACCCTAGATCTATGGGAGATGTTACCAGGTGTGCCAAGGCTTTGAATTAGGGTTTTGGAAGTGTTAAGTCCGATCCAAAGTGGAACCAAGGTAACTTATGGGGTGGATACAAGATCTGGGGTTGAGGTACTAGCAACTGATGAAGATAACCGTTGCCTGGGAAACGTAACCAATGTAGGGTGAGTAAGGACAGAGCTGGGAATATCTAGTACCAAAGGGATAGACTCAATGAAAGATGTGAAAAAAGTCAAAATACCTGAGTCATCAAAGAAAAGTCAACTTTCATGGAAAAGAGGTCAAGAGTGGGCTAGCGCTAGGCTTGGAGATCAGTGCATGTTGGGCCTTGGGCAATGGAGTCAGTATTTGCACAGCATTAGAGTGAACCCACTTGGGATATGCCCTAATCTATGGACCCAGAGAAGTGTTTGGCCCAGAAAATTCAGTTTTGCAGGGGAAACCAGCATGAGGGCTAGCGCTAGGGTTTGGAGAAACAGATCTGCAGATCTAGGACAACCAAGAGACTATCAGTTCAGCGTTGGAGGAGAGATGAGATCAGAATGGCCTGATCTACAAACCCAAGTCAGAAAATTTCAGAAAAAATCAGATCTGTAAAAGTCAAAATCTGATGAGGGAAGCTAGGATGCTGAAAGTCAGTTTTTCAAATCTAGGTCTACCTGGCAGAAACTAACTCAGTGTCGGGGGTGTTCTGGAGTGAGGGAGACCTGATCTACAAACCCAAGTGATTATTTTTTTGGAAAAAAAGTCAAATTTGGAAAAGTTAAAATTTCAGTAGGGGCGCTGGGGTTTGAGCAGTCAGAAAGTTAGATCTAGGGCAAACCAGTCAAAATATGGACAGCGTTGAGGAAGATTCAGTGAGAGGGATGCCCGATCTACAAAACCCACCAGTGGTTTGTCCAAAGATCGAGCGGTTCCCTGATTAAGTTTTTTTGGATTTTTATTATTTAGGAGTTTTTCAGAAAATTTGTAGAAAAGAAGGTACAATGGATTGAGATTTGAAAGAGAAGAGACTGACCTGTAGATCTTACCTGGAAATGCTTGTAGATGCCTTGATGATGATGATCCCCACCATCCCGATCAATTCTGGAAGATCTGAGTGAGTTCTAGGACCAACGTTATGCTCCAAGTGACCAATGCACCCCCCTATCCTACACAAGCAAACGTCAACAATATCAGATTTGTTGTACCACGAAAGAAAAAGCTAGATCTACAGAAAAGTAACAAGATGTAATCATAGATCACAATGAAGCTAATGAAAACCCCCTGATACTCCAAGCGAGTTGAGGTCCCCCTACAAAAACGCTCCAGCTGAAAACTCCCTCCTGTAGACAAGACAATGATCCCGAAAAAAGATATAGATCTCACACAATATTCCGAATGCTAGAAAGCAAAAGATTTTCCAATCACCACCGAAGAACATCAGATGCAAAGCAGATCCAGAAAATATCCACAAAAAAATCTTTCTATTATTCAGATTCAAGAGCCAAAGACCCCTTACAAATGAGAAGCTCTCTCCTTTAAATAGGAACGAGAGAACCAAAATCCTAACCACTTTCAAAACGAGTGGCTAAGATTAAAAGATATAAATGTTATAATCAATGGTTGAGATGAGCTCAACATACAATACATGGATCAATATAACCATAAAGTACCAAAGTGAACTAAATCACCCATAAAGAGGGTACCCCACTCAACAAGAAATAAATGAAGCACATGGTGGGTCCATGGAGTGTTAACTAACTCCCTCTGGGTGCCCCATGGCACAATAAAATAATATAATATTTTAATTTTTTGACTTTGTGCCTCCTTGAGGAAATCGTGAGCCTCCAAAAAGCTCCAGAAAATAATATAAAAATGCCCGAAAAATAGGTGTGGGCCCAATCAGGTGTTGCAACTACTGGAGAAGGTGCGGAGGACATCACTCTCATCATCATGACTCATCCCATGTCATTTTCTTGCCTCAATAGCCCAAATTGATTTCTTCAATAGTCATTTAATCATTTTTTAATCTGCCTCGAGAAATATGAACCTACCAAAACAGCCTCCTAGGGTGTCTGCGTTGTCCAACTGAGCCCACCAGGCTCTCTAGGATGGGGGTACTATGGTACAATCAAGTGGTTGCACCCCCTATGCCCCATACAGCGCCCTAGGAGATCCAATAAAAACATCTCCCTACTCATACACATCATCCTGTGAAGCAAAACTGCATCAAAAGAGTAAAATGAGCTTGACCACTTCTGCAAGTGATCGGAACTGAAAATAAACTATCTCATTAGACTCAGAGAGTCCAAATCCATCTAGGGTGTATACTCATACCCTTTCCAGGTCTCTACCTGATCATCAACCATATCCAATAGACAATATAACATCTGTAAATGACCATATACCAATAATATAACTCAAACTATCATCCATCTGTTGCAAGTGTTATAAGGCTAAGACATGCTCTACAAATCATTTAAGCAACAATCAAAACAAGTAGCAGTCATCTCACTGGCAGTACATCAACCAAATACATATATATGGTTTTATTTATTATTACTCCGACTAGACTTTCAGGACTACACTCACTTCATAGTTGTAGTCAATTTGTTAGTGAAGGGTGAAGGCTGAAATTGACAAGGCTAAGGCAAAGGATGACTTCCTACTTAACATCATGACACTTTGGATATGGAAAGGGAATACTCACTATAACCACCTGCCGGACAAACAACAACACAAGGAATGGTAGTGCCTCACAAATGGTTAAGTTGTTCAGAGAGTGCTTATTCAACTTTAGGCATCATGTCTACATCAAGTTTGATCCAAGTTCATTAGAACCATCAATTTTATTTCCATGGTCTTTTTGGCCTATATGACCCTTTGGGACTTCACCAGTGCTTAAAAGCCCAGCTAATCGCAGCTTTCATCCCGGACATATTCAAATTTATAAGGTCAGCAATATTTGGATATAGCATATATTTAACCATTGCTTTTGGGACCTTTTCTTATACCTTTCAAGGGGAATTTTAGCATTTCATCGCTCTTGCCCTTTGCACACATATGTTAAGAAACACATTTTAGAATTTACACTTTCCATGGGCGCATATATAAATATTTCCAATACAAGTAGTACATGAGCTTTCAGTTTTAGCCAACAACATCTCAAGTGACCAGGGGGAGTTCTGCCCAGTGCCAAACATCGGGACAACCGACCAGAATGATTTAGGCATACAATCCAACTTACCAAAGGCAAGTTCTATCACCAACTCAGAGCCGAGACACAGTATGAACAGGGAAGTTTGTCCAACAAAGGTTCTAGCGGGGAAAGGTCCTCCATGCCACAAGTCAAGTAGTAAGTCGGGTTAAAACATAACTGGAAGGTAATGGATGGGTGGGGATAGTGAATGATGAAGCCAACTCTAGCAAGCCAAAACAATGGTGGAAATGACTACCTCTATTCTCCCTAAGGAGGGTAAAACCAATGAGTATAGATCAAGAACTTCCAAGCCTAAGTAAGGACATCAATACATAATACAAATACATCCAAGTCCATATGATTATGACCGCCAGATCATGACACTAAATGCTAGTATATGTCACAAAAAATAGTATAAGAGCAATGATAACCATAACACAATATAATAAATGCTGAGTTAACCATGAAAATAATCCATTTGAACCATCATTTGTCCAATGAGAAAATACTAAAACCAATCTGGGCATCATCAACTGCTTTGTAAATGACTAAATGGCTACATCAATCCTCGAATCTGAGTGTCCTGAGACTCAGTCTTGACATGGGAGAGTATAACAGTCCACTAACAAAAATAATGATCCGTCAAAACTGCTCATCTCAGCATCTCATATGTAAGAGATCTGGCTGAAAAATGTATTGTATCTGAAAAATAGAATATGGTAGCCCGGCTACTATATATGTGATAACCAATGTCACAAGGTTCGGGTTCGTTTTTGGGTTCGGCGACCCTTAAGTTCGAATCGGGTTCGAATTTTTCGATGAGGTTCGGATGAGGTTCGACATTAGGTTCGTGTATATATATATAAATCATAAAATATTTTTACTATACTATTGTTTCCTGTAGCTGTACATGCTATTAATATATGATGAATTAAAATATAAAATATTAAAACATAAACATCAAAATGACATGATCAATACATATATTAATATGACTCATGAGTAACATATATATAATAATATATAATAATATACACACTAATAACATAAAATATTTAATAAAAATAAACATAAAAAATGATCAATACATAAATTAATATCATTCATGCGTAACTTAATTTAAATAAAACCCAATCATCATAAAATCATGGGTTGTGACAGTCTAGAAGCGTCATGGCTCTGCGTCCTCTGCCTCAAGCCTCCTCTTGGTAGCGACTAGCGACTAGCCGTAGGCTCGTAACCCTCACTCAGATCTTCACATAGTGGGCACACGACTCTCAGTCAATCTACAGATTTACAATTGCCAATTTGATCAACACTTGTGCTACGAGACATAGAGGGTATTTGCATTCCGCCGCCTTCAACTCTCGCAAACACCCTGAAGAATAAATTCGAAAAAAGGTGAACGAGGTGCCTTCATTCATGGTGGCTACAGTCTATACCTCACGCCATCACAGATTACCTGGTGGATATGCTGTCGCTGAATCACAGGTTAGAAAACTGGCATAAAAAACGCGTTGGTAGTACCTTTCAGGTTTGAGGTTGGTAAATCAGGTTTGCCGAACCTCAACGGATTTTAAAAAAAAAATTAGGTTCGTCGAGCTTCGAACCTGGAGGTTTAGGTTCGGCGAACCCTGTGACATAGGTGATAACAATAACCTTAGGAAAAATGTATCCTTCACTCAAGCAAAACTACTTATTAGGCATGCAAAGTTTTTTCTCCCTTTTTTTAATGCTTGGAGTAGGAGGTTTCATGAAAATTGTAGGGTGTCTACTATGCACAATTAGAGTCTAGACTAGTAGTACCATATGATCAGATTGTAGACACTAGACTATAGTTATTGACTAGTACTATACTTATTTTTGGACTCTAGGGGCCAGTTAGATCCTCTTTGTTGATGTATTTTTGTTCAAAGATGTATTGTACTCTTTGCTATTTTGGCTATATGAACCCATACTTGCTATATAGTTGAGAAACCATGCATATTTGTGTATAATGGTTTGGAATCATATGGATGCACACGAATATTTATTGTTTTTTAGAAAATTTGAATATTTTATGTAACTTTTGGTCGACCGGTTTTTTTTTCCGGTTTTTTTCTGGTTCCAGTCCGGTTCAGATTTTTGGGCTTTGCCGGTTTGATGACCGATCCGGTTCTGATAACATTGTTAGGAAGTTAGGAACTTGTTTTTGGAACAATGCGATGTAAAGAACGGTCACAGATTCTTGATTAATGAACTCCATGAGATTAAGAAAAAGGAAAATGGAACCGTAAGAGAGTTCAATCTGAAGTTCCAAAAGCTATTGGACAAGATACCTCAAGACATTAAACCCAAAAGCAAAGTTATCTTGTTGTATTATAGAAATGCCTTTGAAGGTACTTTCTGTTTCATTTAAGAGACAAAGCCAAAGGATTTGAAGTTAGCCAAAAAAATGGCCAGTCAAAAAGAAGAAAATGTTACTGCTTATGGCAAAGTAGATCTCTTTGGTTCTTCTAGGGCATTGACATAAAAAGCCTAAACCAAACCTAGAGCCCTAAATTCAGCAAATCCAACTCCTGATGTCATGACATCTTTGACGAAGACTCTTAAAGAATTTGCAACCAGTCTTACTCAATAACAGATGGTAACAAATATTAGGCTACTATGATTGGAAAGAAACTTGCAAAATCAGTTTCAAAGAAGGAATAAAGGGTGGGATAGAAACAGACCTCCCTAAGACCAAAATCTTCTAGTTCATATGAACCCAACTAATATGGTCAATAAAGAGCATTTCCCTTGGTGTAGAAAATGTCAAGATTTACATGATGAAGGATCATGCCCTGCACCTAGTATAGAAAAAGAAACTAATAATGAAGATCCAAACAGTTTTGATATCCTTAGTTATATTGGAGAAGAGGATTTCATCTGCAATATTCAGGGAAGTCTTTTGTTGTATCCAGTGACTACTGACTAGATGACACAGATAAAAGGTAAAAGTATAGATTCATATAAGCTCACAAAGATGTATGGTCCAATGCTTTCTCAAAATGAAATAAAGAAGATAACCAAAGAAAGGAGTCTAAACACATATTAGAGAAGAAATCCAATTGGTTTACAGAAGTCTCAATCCAATAAACAGATTCCTTGGAAACCTCTAATTAATATACAACCTGTTGTAACAGATGAAGCCACAAAAGATTCTTCAAGAAAGCAATCTACAAATTTGGACTGTTTAAATATTGATTTGGTTAATAAATTGTCATGATAAAAGTTCATGTTCCTCTCCTTAAGCTGGCAAAGTTCCATCCCAAAAAAGGAGAAGTTGAAGAAATTATTAAATGAAGAAGTGAATGAAGATTGCCCAACAGTATTCCAAGCAATGAATCAGGGTAGGAGAATGGTGGTCATGTTCCTTATATTAAATTTATGATATTTGACGTGCTTCTTCACAATTGTATGATTGATTCAAGAGCTTCCACAAATGTAATGACTTTATAGGCTATAAATCAGCTTGGTCTTAAGACTACTCATCCATATAGGAATGTATGTGCCATGGACTCAAAAGTGATTAAAATATGTGGTTTGATTAAGGATCTTCATGTTAAGTTAGCTCCATACCTAGGTATCTCATTATTGATGGATGTTGTAATCATTTATGTTCCTAACTCATGAGGTGTGCTCTTATCCAAAAAGTGGGCTGCAGGCCATGGAGGTAGTGTTTATATGGACCTATTTTATGCCACCATACCAACATGTGAAGGTACTTACGTCACATTAAACAAGGAACCACCTCTAAGGTATCATGTTGAAGATCCTAATAACCCAATGAATAAATTAATTTGTGAAGGGGATCTAGGATATATGTTGTTTTGGCCCATTCAATAGCCCCTCTGTAGGTGAAGAAGCATTTGAAGATAAAAATGAGGATACCTAGAGGATGCATTTTGATGGAGCTCAATCTAGAACAGGTGTAGATGTTTGAGTTGTCTTCACATCTCCTCAAGGTGTAACTAAGCGTTTCTCTTACAGATTGGAAGTTGAGTGTACAGATAATATTGCAAAGTATGAAGAATTATGTTTGGGTATGGGTATTAAAATTTTGAGTGTAACAAGTGATTTTGACCTGATTGTGATGCAAGTTAAGAATCAGTTTGCAGCTAAGAATAGCATATGGAAGCAATACAAACATGGGGTATGGGATTCTATAAATATATTTGATGCATTATCCATTGAGGCAGTCCCAAGAGAACAAAATGAGAAAGCGGATGCATTGGCAGTTGCAACTTCTACTTTGTAGCCTTGTGAGGAGTTGGTTTTGGAAAAAGTAGAATGGGGATCATTTTTAGACCATCTGTTCTTGATAATTATGAGCAATGTCAAATTTTCCATGATGATGTTCAAGTGGTAAGGTTCTTGAACAACCTGCAAGAGTTTTTAAAGAATCAGATTAATTGGCAAGGTAAAGATCAAGAAGATCTTGAAATGATAGAACTAACAAATAACAAGCTCCTGAAAGGTGTTATCCCTTCGGAGAAAATCTTTGACAAACACTATATGTATAAATAGTCAAGCCTGAAGACAGTATTGAGATTGATATTGGATCAACACAAAGCCCCAATCTCATCTGGATTGGAAAGAAAACTTCAACAGATGAGAGAAGGGAGATATAAAATCTCATAAGGGATGTATTTGCATGGGCATATGACGATCTTAAAGCTTGTAAGTGAGATATTATTCAGCATACATACCCCTAAAAGTGTTACAAATATTAAAAAAAAGAAGCAAACAACAACAACAGTAGAACAGGAGATTATTCCGAGAACTAAAGAAACGAGAAACCCTAGATAGGGTTACGCTACTGAAGACATGAGAACTCAATATCACATAACACGATATTATTATTAAATAGTATGGTCCAACATTACAATGAGGGTACTCACTCTTATAAAGAGTCTAGGTGACCAGAAACCTTAACTCTAATATGACTAAAACCCTAAGACGCCCAAAAACCCTAATTATTAACCTAGGTCACTTTAAGTGACTTTATTACATGTGTAGCCTTATACCCTAACAAAAGTTTATGTGGAAACACTGTTGTGTGCAGGTAAAAGTTGACCTAAGTCACCGGGTTCGCCGTTTTTTTCCCTTGAAAATCGAAAATCAACGAATATTTAAGTCAGCCGAATTTTTCCTTCAAGTTCGGCGCATTTTATTCCAAACTCGCCGCCATATATTCTCCATTGTGAAGCCGTCCTGTATTCTCCATTGATATCGTCGTGTATTCTGGACTAAAGCTGTCGTGAAGCATTGAAATCGTTGATTCTCTCAGTGTGTGTGAAATCCGTGGCTAGCTTTCCACACTACGCAGAGGGTCGTCGCTGCTGTGAATTCGAAAAGAGGACACAAGCAGACTCGCAAAAGAAGACAGTAGCAGACTCCCCAGGGTCGATTCCATTGAGTTGTGAATGACGGGCTTATTCCATTGAGTTGTGAATGATGGGCTTATTCCATTGAGTTGTGAATAACGGGCTTATTCCATTGAACTGTGAATGACGGGCGGCCGTAGGTTTGTTTTTGCATTCAAATATTTTATTTGTTTTAGGTTCATAAATTTACGTTATTATTTATCATTAAACTTGTTTGTTGCTTGTGATGTTGGACATAAAATATTAATAATTTTATTATTATTAATATTAAAAAACTTAATTAATATTATTTCTCATCTCAAATTTTATTATATATACTTAATTTTATTATATATATATAGTAGTATACTAAAACCAAATTAACGTTAACACTAAATTATTAAAACTAATATTAATATTAACATAATACTATAAAATGTTAAATATCAATATATTTTTTTTAATTTTATAGTCTCTCAAATTTAATGCCGAATTTTATCACCAAAATTTTCATTGCCGAATTTTAGACGAATTTCAAAGTCGCCGAACTCGAACACAAATTCGAACCAGGTGACTTAGGGTAAAACCACGGGGCAATGACAACTTCGATATTTTATTATTATTCGGCAAAAAACTTACAACGCTTTCTTCTCTTATGATATAATACTAAGGGGTCACTCCCCTTTTACACAATACCTATGAAGGTTTAGAAAGAACCGGAATACACTAGAAAGGCCTAGAAATTTTCGCTTGGGGGCTCTTCCCCAGCATTCCCCCTAATATCCCCACCCCTACATGCTCGGCGCATACGAATCACGCAATAAGATAGTCTAGTACCACTCTACAGGAAAATGTCAGAGATCTAGATATTGACATCACCCCTAACAAAAAGGAGCAAAGCCATTTAGACAAAAGCAAAGGCATATAGATCCTAAGCTTGCTCCTCTTATTCAAAAACAACTTTAGAAAATATTAATACCTCAAATCATTGCTCCCATAAGACATTCGTCCTAGGTGGCAAATTCGTAATTTTTCCTTTAATATTCAAACTAGGGCTAACAATGCATGCAAGATCTCTATTGATAACCACACATGAATATTTTTTACAGTATGCAGCGGAATATAAAACTGGGAAATAAATCACATCACATCACAATAATGACACAATTATTTTGGGTATGGAAACCCCCGAAAAAACCCAAGATGGGAAAACCAATGCAGCAGTCAGATATAGATTTTATTATGAGAAAATATGGAACGTTACAATCACTACAAATTCACCCAAACCTAGCGAATGCAGTTGCACGACAGAATCACTAGACAAACCCCCAGCTAAACCTCAGCACCCTCCTGCAAGAGTGTACGACCCCGCTGTACGGCCTCACACGTGTGGATCTGTACGACTCTTGTACGGCAGTTGTACAGAATAGTACGACCTCCCTCTACAGCTCCTGCCCGTCAACCTGTGTGAGTTCTGTCCGCTCAGTGAACTTGCTTCTCGATCCTCCATCTTTCCAGTTAAATCTTTTGTCTGACTTTCTCCCTATCTGTATCCTGTCTCTGTCGGAATACAAGTGTGTCCTCTCAACCAAATGACCTCTCTTGTATAACTTTAGGTAATTCGAAAACCCTAATTTCACTTTCACTTAAAGTCAAAAATTAATTAGATCACTTTAATTATTTTCCAAAGTAAACTTAGGAAAAATAATTAAATACAATCGGTTTCCTGTTTTAGAGTCTTTTGCATGCAAGGACACTTGCATGCAGGAAGAGCTTCCTTGTTTCTGCTAATCTAACACTCCCTCTCAACGAGGAAGGGACTTGGTAGCAACCCCAACTTATCCCTGAACTTCACAAAACTCTGTCTGCAAAGTGTCTTGGTGAAAATGTTTGCCACCTGCTTATCTGTCTGTATGTACTCCAACCAAATGGTTCCCCTCTGAACACAATCTCTCAAGAAGTGGTACCTGATGTCTATGTGTTTGCTCCGGTCATGGAACACTGGATTCTTAGATAGCCCGATGCCATTCTGATTGTCACAATGAACTACTGTAGCCTCTAGCTCACACTCGAACAACCCTGCAAGTAACTTCCTCAGGCACATACCCTCACAGGCAGCCATGTTGGCTACCATGTACTCGGCCTCTGCCATGAACTACTGTAGCCTCTAGCTCACACTCGAACAACCCTGCAAGTAACTTCCTCAGGCACATACCCTCACAAGCAGCCATGTTGGCTACCATGTACTCGGCCTCTGCCGAGCTCAATGCAACTAACTTTTGTTTCCTACTGAACCAAGACACAACCCCTGATCCAATGCTGAAACAGCAACCTGAAGTACTCTTCATGTCCTCTACACATCCTGTCCAGTCAGCATCCATGAATCCTGCTAACCGTACACTCCCCCTACACTCATAAACCAATCCATACTCCATTGTACCTCTAATGTAGCGAAGTATGTGCTTCGCAACCGTCCAATGCACTCTCCGAGGGTCCACCATGAACTGGCTCAAAGAGTTGACTGCAAAGTCGATGTCTGGCCGTGTGTTGACCAAATAAGTGATCTGATAAGCTGACGATACAAGGTAGGATCAAATCTGTTTGATCCTGATGCATCAATCTTCCTCCAGTTGGAAACTAGAGGTATGGCCATAGGCTTGCAGTCCTCCAACCTAAATCTCTTCAAGATCTCTATTGCATACTTCCCCGGTCTAATGAAGAAGCATCCATCTCTCTTCCAAACCTCCAAGCCCATAAAGTAATGCATCAACCCAAGGTCTTTCATCTCAAACTCCACTGCAAGGTTGGACTTGCAGTCTCCAATCAGCCTCTCAGCTCCTGTCAAAAAGAGATCATCCACATATAAGACTTGTATGAGAGGCACCTCACCTGTTAAGAAGTACAAGTTGTGGTCAGCCTCACTCCGTTGAAATCCCATCTCTCGTAGATAGTTGTCAATCCTCGAGTACCATGCTCGAGGTGCCTGCTTGAGCCCGTAAAGAGCTCGATGCAGTCTACATACATGCATCTCCCTGTTCTCCACATCAAACCGCTCTAGTTGTTCAATATACACCTCCTCTATCACTCCGTTGAGGAAGGCGGTCTTGACGTCCATTTGATGGACATGCCAACCCATCTCAGCTGCTAGTGAGATAATGGTCTAAATGAAAGAATACCTGGAAACAGGGGAGAAGGTCTCCTCATAGTCAATATCCTCCTTCTGTGAAAACCCCTTTACCACGAAGCACGCCTTGTACTTCTCCATGCTTATGTTTGTTGCATGCTTCACCTTGTAGATCCATCTGGATCCTACCACTTTCTTGCCTTCAGGTCTTGGCACAACCTCCCATACCTGGTTCTTCATTATTGAGTCATACTCCTCAACCATGGTCTCCTGCCACACCTCATGTTGTGCATCCTCCTCAAACCTGGAAGGTTCAGAGTTTATCAACTCTGTCATCAGTGCCATATAACTGAGTCTCTCTGGTGGTACGCTCCGTCTAAAAAATCTGTGGAGGATCAACCTGTCTAGAATCCTGTATTGTGGACCTAAACCACTTAGGCTTGGACTAGTGTCAGCCTGTTGCGGGCTGTTGGATATCTGTCTCTTGCTGCAGCTCATCCTCCAAGTCAATGACTGTAGGATCCTGTCCACCTAACTCCCTCTAACTACTAGGACTTGAGCCCTATGTCTGTACCTGTACCTGTACATCTGGCTCCTCCAACTTGACCCCTCAATCCTATGTTGGCTTCTGCTCTGCTGGTAAGTCCAAAGATCTCTGCAAGGCCCTATCCTCATCGAACTAGACATCCCTTCTCACAATGATCCTCCTGCGAGCAGGAATGTAAACTCTATATGCCTTCAAAGTCTCGCTGTATCCAACAATTAACCCCTTCTTTCCAAAAGGGTCCAGCTTCTTCCTATTGTCAACATGAACATGACAATAGCAGACACTGTCGAATATGCGAATGTGACTCACATCTGGCCTAGTGCCTATGAAGACCTCCTCTAGTGTCTTCCTCCCCAAAGCTGTGTGGGGACACCTGTTCTGAATGTACACTATTGTCCTGTATGCCTCAGCCCAGAGGAATAGTGGCAATCCCTGATCAAATAGCATGGCCTTGGCTGCTCCAACCATAGTCCTATTCTTCCGCTTTGCAACTCCATTCTGCTGTGGGGTATGGGGCACAGTGTGCTCTTTCTTGATCCCCTCAGCTGAACAATACTCCATGAACTCATTGGAGGTGTACTCACCCCCGTTGTCTATCCTCAACACCCGAATCTTCTTTCCTGTTTGGTTCTCGACGAGAGTTTTAAACTCTCAGAACCTCTCAAAGACCTCTAACTTGGCCTTCAGGAAATAGATCCAGGTCTTCCTGGAATAGTCATCAATGAAGGTTACGCAGTAACTGTAACCACTAAATGAATGGATACTCACAGGTCCGCATACATCAGAATGCACCAAGTCCAAGGGCTCCTTAGACTTGTGATCAGTTTGTGGGAAAGGCTTCCTTATGTTCTTCCCCAAAGCACAACCCTTGCAGTGGTTATGCTTTTCCTCCTGTACCTGAGGAACTCCAATGACTTCCTATCTCAAATGCTTCAATGCTCCATGGTGTAAGTGTGCCATCCTCCTATGCCACAACTCACCCTGATTGCTGTTGTTGATGCTGACTAGAGCCTTTGCAGGCTCAAAGTGTAGTTTGTACACTTTCCCGCTCCTCCTGCCAATCATTTGATCCAAGCTCCTATCTGACCCCTTGGGCTTGATATATACTCTATGGTCGCGGAACTTCACCTAGTATCCCTTGTCCTCTAGAGTGGAGACTGAAATAAGGTTCTTGGTCAGTCCTCACATCAGCAAAACTAAGGGGTTTTCTAGACTCCCTCTCAAATGAAACAGTGCCAACTCGTTGCGCCTGATACCGCGCATCATCACCCAACTCAACGTGGTTCTTTGTTCCACCCTCCTGCAAGTCCCTGAAGAATCTCTTCTGCCAGTCATGTGACTAGATGCACCATTATCGATGTACCATATGTTGCTCCCTGTGGTGCTTTCCATGCAAGCTATTAAGCAAGACTCCTCATCGAAGTCCCTGCTGAACTCATCTACCTCTACAGATCTAGCCATCTGAGTGTTACTCTTCTTCTTCCTGTCTGGGCACTGGGAGGCAAAATGTCCCTCCTTGTGGCAGATAAAACACTTGACCTTTGACACGTCAAGGTTCTTCTTACCGTCCTTCTTCCTCTTTGCCTTACCCTTGCTCTTCCATGTAAGAGCTAGAGCCTCCTCATCCACAATCTGTTGGGCACTGCTGGATGAGCCTGATCCTTGACCCATGCGCGTCTCCTCCTACACAAAGTCATCCCATAGTCTCTACCAATCAGGGAGCTTCTCCCTAGCCACAACACCTTTGACAAAGGTGTCCCATGGCTTAGAGAAGCCATTGAGGGCTATCTGAACTAGCTCCTCATCCTTAGTCTTAGAGCCAACAACTCCAAGCTCATCCCTGATCTATGTGAGCCTTGTGAGATAAGGCACCACTCCTTCTCCCTTGGCCATCTTGATGTTGCGCATCCTTTCTTGCAGCACCATCTTCCAGTTCTCGTTCTTGCTCTAGTAAAGACTTTCCAAAGCCTTCCACATTTCTAATGCAGACTTCTTCCCGGAAAGGTGAGGGACTATGTGATCCTTCACCCCATCCAAGATTATCAACATGGCTCTGGAATCAATCTTCTTCCATGCTACTAACTCTGCCGGATCTGTGGGTGCAACCTTCCTGGAGTCAATGTGCTCCTCTGCATCATTGACGTCCAGGATCCTTGTGATCCTTTCTTTCCATGTAGGAAAGTTTTGAGCACCCTGGAGTCTATCCTCAACTCTCAACTGCACGGCCATAGTGAAGTGTTGTTACCTGTCAAACCCTAGATCTCCAATCTAAGTTTGTGTCTTCAAATAGATCTACCCTGATCTATCACTACTGCTGCAAATCTCTCAGCTTTAGCTCACCATAGCTCTGATACCATGTAAATTTTCCTTTAATATTCAAACTAGGGCTAACAGTGCATGCAAGATCTCTACTGATAACCACACATGAATATCTTTTACAATATGCAACGGAATATAAAACTGAGAAATAAATCATAACATCACATCACAATAATGACACAATTATTTTGGGTATGGAAACCCCCAGAAAAACCCAAGATACGAAAACCGGTGCAGCAGTCAGATATAGATTTTATTATGAGAAAATATGGAACGTTACAATCACTGCAAATTCACCCAAACCTGGTGAATGCAACTGCACAGCAGCATCGCTGGACAAACCCCCAACGAAACCGCAGCACCCTCCTGCAAGAGTGTACAAACCAGCTATACGGCCTCACACGTGTGGACCCTTACAATCGTATGGTTGTACGGCTGATGTATGGAATCAATACGGTCTGTACAGCAACTGTACGAAAATCCGTACGAAATAGTACAACCTCCCTCTACAGCTCCTGCCTGTCAACCTGTGTGGGTTATGTCCACTCGGTGAACCTGCTTCTCGATCCTCCGTCTTCCCAGCTAAATCTTATGTCTGACTTTCTCCCTGTTTGTATCATGTCTCTATCAGAATACAAGTGTGTGTGTCCTCTCAACCAATTGACCTCTCTTATATAACATTAGGTAAAGCGAAAACCCTAATTTCACTTTCACTAAAGTCAATAATTAATTAGATCACTTGAAATATTTTCCAAAGTAAACTTAGAAAAAATAATTAAATATAAATGGTTTCCTGTTTTAAAGTCTTCTGCATGCAAGGACACTTGCATGCAGGAAGACCTTCCTTGTTGTTGCTAATCTAACAAAATTTGGTGGTAGTGAGAAAGAAGAATGGCAAGATCAAGTTATGTGTTGACTTTAGGAATCGGAATCAATTGTCCCTCAAGGATAACTATCTACTTCCTGATATGGTACATTTATTGCAGAGAGTGACTAAATTTAATGTGTTATTTATGTTGGATGACTTTTTAGGATATAATCAGGCTTTGGTAAAAAAGGCAGATTAGAGTAACACGGCTTTCACTACACCATGGGGAGCATTTGAATATCTAATGATGCCATTTTGATTGCTAACTGTTGGATCCACTTTTTAGAGAGCCATAGATTTTTCTTTTAGGTTGGGAAAATTATTGAAATATATCAGGATGATCTAACTATAATCTCAAAAGAGAAAAGTGCCCACATCAAACATCTTAGACAAGTCTTTGAGAGATGTCGAAAATTTGGAATATCTTTAAAAGTTTAAACCCAAAGAGGTCAGTGTTCGGTATTAACAAAGGAAAGCTCCTTGGGCACATCGTATCAAAGGATGGTATAAGAGTTGATCCTAAAAGGATAGAAGCCATCAAGAGAATCCTGCTGCCAGAAAATAAGAAGTGAGTTCAATCATCTTTGGCAAGATCAATTTTATTAGAAGTTTCATCGCAAACTTGTCAAAGATAACAAGGCCAATATCAAACTTGTTGAAGAAGGATTGTGAGTTTAAATGGAATATTGAAATTTGAAAGTAGAAAGTAATTCAGAAAATTAAAGTTTGCGTAAATCTGATTACTCCAAAAGTTTTCAGATTTTTTCATTTGCATCAGAAGATACCATAGTAGGAGTCTTGTTACAAACGAATGATCAAATTATGGAACAACTAATTGCCTTTATGAGCAAGGCATTGAGGGATTGTTTAGTCATTAAAGCATTTCAAAGTTATGTAGGTTATTCGAAGATAATTGTCTATGTCCCTCATGCAGCTATTAAGAATATATTGTCTCAACAAGATTGTCTAGGTATTAGGGGGAAACCGGTCTCAAGAATTCAAGAGTATGATATGGAAACAGTGTTTTTAAACTCGGCCGAGCCGGCTCGGACTCGGCCCGAGTCACCCAAGTCAAACCCTCACCGAGTCAAACTGGCCTTTAAACCGGCTCGGGTGCCCGGTTCGGTACCGAACCAGTCAGCTCGGCCGAGTCAAAGGCCAACTCGCCGATTTTTTCCGGATTTCAAATTATTTTTTTTAAATTAAAAATTAATGCCTAACCTAACTCCTGAGGTCATCTCAACTTGATTCCCTGTTGACTTGTTGATAAGGCTCGGGACTCCTCCTATTCATGTAAACTGAAAATATGTTCGCTAGCATCTATGGCACATTAGTCCCAAATTCTGTTTTGATCCATTTGCTTTTAAAACCCTCTATCCATTTGGTCCATTTAGAGCTGATTAAGTCAAGTTGCCACTTTTTTCAGCTAAATCTTTCTCACATTATTTTACACCTTTTTGCAGTTCTTTGAGTCACAGAGGAGACAACATTGGTTCCTACAATGGTAGTGCACTATGGGAACATGCACTCAGTGGCGAGGGATACCGAGAAAGGCAACATACAGAGCATGTTGTGGAGCCAGACTCGGCCATTTCAACTGTGCAATGTCCTTTGAGCCTTCATTGTTGGCGTTAAACTCCCAAACTGCCAGTCCATTCCACATGCAGGAGCTCTCTTTGACATTGTACCCTTCATGATTCTGCATGTGCAAAGGAATGCAGCAGTGAATGCGGTGGAGCAGTGATGGATGTTCGTTCTTCTACCATGTAAATTGATGACATTATGCTTGTTGCTTACCACGCCAGCTTCTATAATTCCATTCATGGATGGGGACATGTGGAGGAGCATTTGATGCCCCCTCCCCCTTCATTGGCTTGGGTATCTGCCATTTTATTAAGGTTCCAATACACATGTAAGAACATTAAGGAATCAAACCCTTTGCTCACCACGAGCACTCAATAGTAGATGATCCTGTGCCTGCCATCTTGAGAAAAAATCAATTTAAAATTTATCTTTATTAAAAATTCTATGTGAAATGGTCCAAAAAAACCGAATGATCTACCTCTAAAGATTTTGAACCACACTCCCGTGGACTTCTTCTATATCTTGTAAGAGCAAAATGTTTTTTCAGAACCGTTTTTTCCTTAAAATTTTGACTTGAGTTCAGTCACTTGTATACATGCTTAATTAATGCTGGGCAATTTTTATGTGAAATCAAGGTTGTAGAATCTTTTAGGGTATTTATGACCCTAGGCTATGTTGTTTCATTTCTAATGTTGTAATACTCTGTTTTTGAAGTGGTGCCTCTTTGTGCCCCTCGTTTGTTGTACGGCTTCTCATGAAGGATGTAATATCTATTGTCTTTGGCCTAGTTTGGTTTTTAGTGGATATTAATATAAATTTCAATATCTATGGAAATAAATATCTATTTAGTTTAATTTGTTTTTTATCCTTAAATGTTTTTAATATATTCATGGGAAACTTATGAAGCGTGTTTCAAACTTGTAGGTTTGATAAATTCACATTCTGGCATATTTCTATAAGCTAAGAATAGAGGATTGTTTGAAAAAATAATTCTCGATTTGCAGAAAGATTGGGATGGAGACTGGAGTTGTTTAAGGGAATTGATTCAATCTCCTTTCGATATAAAAATCTTCTATTTGTCAAACTTACAAATCAATTTAATCTCTGTTGAAGAAAGCAGGAAAAAGCAACCTAGAGGCTCCCTCTTTAGAAGAAAGAAAAGCAACTTAGAGGCTACCTCTTTGGAAGAAAAATTTGTGAACAAACTATATGTTTTTTCTTTAAAATTTAAATATTTTATATGTTTTTTAATAAACCGAGTCATTAAAATCAAACCGCCCGAGTCATTGCTGAGTCCGAGTCCAAGTCCGAGTTGACCCTCGGCCGATTCCGAGTCGGAGTCCGAGTTTTAAAACACTGTATGGAAATCAGGCCAACCAAGATAATAAAGGGGCAAGAATTGGCAAAGATATCGACTGAAGGTAATGAGAAGGCTTTCAGTATTGGTTGTTTGATATGGTTTCTACTATTCTGGATAATTTAGAGCATCGTGATTGGTAATCAAATATTGTGTATTATTTGAAGAATTTGTCTTGTCCGAATCATCTGAGTGATCATAAAAGAAGAGCACTAAGGTTAAAAGCAACAAAATATTATCTAATTAAGGGAGGTCTAGAATGGAGAATCCCTAAAGGGTTGGTGCTCAGGTGTGTTGATGATGACAAATCTTAAAGACTCATGATGAAGTTTCATACAGGATTTTGTGGTGGACATTATGCTGCTAGGACAACAACAAATAAGATCTTAAGAGCAGGTTATTATTTTCCAACATTATTTGTTGATGTCCACCGTTTTATCGGATCATGTCAGCCATGTTGGTTGTTTGCTGGTAGGTAGCACTTGGCAGCAGTGCTTAAAGTCAGTAGTTGTAGAGGCAACTTTTTAGCACTGGAGCCTACATTTTATTGGATAATTATTGCCGTTGATTATTTCACCAGGGGGGTTGAGGCAATACCCATGAAGAAGAGAACAGATAAAGTGGTTGTGGATTTTCTGGAGGATAAGATAATTACTAGATTTGGTGTTCGAAAAAAGATCACTTCTAATAATGCCAAAGCATTTAATTCAGCAGAATTGTCCAACTTTTGTTTCAATTATGGTATTATCCTATCCCACTCTAATTATTAGCCTAGATTTTATTGGATAATTATTGTCGTGATTATTTCACCAGGTGGGTTGGGACAATATCCATGAAGAAGACAACAGATAAAGTGGTGATGGATTTTTTGGAGGATAAGATAATTTACTAGATTTGGTGTTCCAGCAAAGATCACTTCTAATAATGCCAAATCATTTAGTTCAGCAGAATTGTCCAACTTTTGTTTCAATTATGGTATTAATATATTATCCTATCCCATCTAATTATTAGCCACAAGGGAATGGTTTGGCTGAACCCAACACTAAAATCTAATGACAATAATCAAAAAGATTGTGGGTGACAATAAGAGGTCCTTAGATAGCAAGATTAACCATGCATTACGGGCTGATCGCATCACGAAGAAAGAAGCTACAGGAAAAATCCCTTTTGAGTTGGTATCCAGAATAGAGGTTACTTTACCTATTCATCTGAAGATTCCAGTGTACCAGTTGCTGGAGCATTTCGCTTCAAAACAGGCAGCAGTTCAGGCAAGGGTGAATCAATGTTTTGCTTGTTTTGCTTTATGAGCTTTGCTTGTTTTGCTTTATGAGCTTGTGACGAGTTGGTTGGTATTGCATTGTCAGGTTGGGAGAAGCTGATTTTAGTTTATGTCATCTTCTTTTTTGATGAAATGGAAAAATATGTGATCGGTGGTGCATATTTAGTATGTTGATCTGATTTTTCTATATCTGATTTCTAATTTTCTATTTACAGCTAGGTTAGTGCTGAGCTGATTTAACATGCTTATCTGATTTTCAGAGTCCGATTTATATTCTGCTTGATGTTGGGATAGTGCTGAGCTAATTTAGTATTTAGATCTGATTTTCAAACATCTCATTTCTTCGATTTATCAATTGGTTGTTGCTATAATGATCCAACCTCTTGATATGTGGTGTCTAGACTCTAAACTTTTGAATCTTCCGTACAGCATTTTGGTTTTAATGTAGATCTGAAGTTTTGATAGGTGTTTCAGAAGTTTTCAGATTCTATTGTAGGGGTTCTAATTCTATGAGTTCAGATCTGCTGTCATGAGCGAAATTTGAACATTCTATCAGAGTTGTGCTGCTAGAATTTTTCATCCAAGTGCATGGAGAGTTCAGTTGCCTGTGAGAGGGAGCTGAGAACAAAAGATTTCATTGAATGTGATGCCCAAAAAGCTCCACTAATTGGCACAGAGTCAGAGGCACCAAGACCTATGAGAGGTTAGTGGATGTGATGCGTAGGAAACTCCAATGGTTGTAGTAAGTTTTTTTAATGCCTAGGAGGGAGATTTGAACCTATGATAGTTTTCTTCTTTAGCTAATCTGTTTTGATTAAACTTGTGTTCAAGGGGACTGTTGTCACATATATTGTAGCCAGGCTACTATTGTTCCTGAGCAGTACTGAGCAGTTCTTTGAGCCAGTCCTTTACTATGAGATCAACAGATGATGAGCCACCAGTTGATGATCTCCCACTTTCAGCAGATCCACAGCATCCAGATTGACCAGTTCTATGCCATGACTGAGCCTCATGACCCCAAATTTGAGGACTGAGTTAGTCGTTTTTCATGACCCAGAGCAGAGATTCTTACAGTGCCCATGATATGTAGCAGCAGCAGTTGTTTCAGTGATCCTCAGTTTTGTTTCAAATCCAGAGCAGGTATATGACCTAGGTGCTATTATAGTTTTGTGCATATGGACTTTGATGTTGCTCTGTTGTCTATTTTAGCAGTGAGACTTAGTTGATAGTGGTTGCATGTTGGCAATACTTTATTTTCGTTTTACTTGGAATCTAAAGTATAAATGATTTAGCTTTTATGTCCAAGAGATTCCTCTGTATACTCATTGGCCTCACCCTACTTGTAGTATGGATTTGGTCATTTCTCTTTACGGACAGAGCTTGCTAGTCTTGGCACCATCTTCACTGTCTCCGTCCATCCATTGCTTTCCCTTGTTGTTGATTAACCTTGACTTGTAACTTGACTGGTAACATCTAGGATTCCCCCCACCTTCACCTCTATGTTGGAATAGGTCTCCATGTTTAAAATGTGTCTCGGTGTTGGTTTATGTGATGCTTGTCATAGGGGTGGTCTACCTCTAGGTCTTGAACACAAGTAGTCTTACTAAAAAATGTCTTTAGACACTGAGGCATCAAAGCTTAAAGTTATTCTAAATGGATGCCTTGCCAACAAAGAAAAAGTGTCTTTAGACGCTACGGCAAATAAAAGGAAAACTAGCCAGTTGCCAAGAGATGGGCACTCAAAAATTGTGTGGTGTAAGGCTCATTTGCCCCCACAGGGTATCAGGGTCAAGCAAACCCGTCAAGGCTAAGCCTTAGTCATTTTCTGGAGCCCAGAAGGATTTCCAGGGCACCTACTCTTGGAGGCTGGCAAGTTAATAAAAATAAATATTTTCAAATAAAGTTGATGGCTAGAGGATGAGCACTCATTCTTTGTATAATGTACGGCTCATTTTCCCCCGCAAGGCAACAGGGTGAGACTGCCCCCCAAAGGTCATGTCTTAGTCATTTTCTGGAAGCCCAGAAAGCTTACCATGGCACCTGCCTCTAGAGGTTGACTAATGTATATTGTTGTGCAAATAAATTGCTAAAAAGGTTGCTTGTATAGAGTCTAGCAAAGCCTTCTCATCATTCCATCCATTTGTGAGACACTGTCATTCCCTATTGTTCACGTAGTCCAACTTATGTGTTGTGTGGATCCCCTTGTCCTTAGCCTAGATGCTTACAGTGTCAAGTGTTAAGTCATTCCCTTGGCCTTACTTGGTTTCATTCACCTTCACCCTTGACTAGCAAAATGGCTAAATCTATAAATGAGTATACACTGGAGGTTCTTGTTTAAGGCAGCTGATTATATATATATTGTGCTTATACTTGCCAACATAAGTTGTTTGTACTTGAGTCTCACTGTTAGCATAGATAATGGAGCATGCATGTCCATTTGTACCTTGCAGTATCAGAGTTTAGCATTTGGGTCATCATTTGATCAGTCTTGACCTGGTCAACCCTGTGTTGACCGAGCCAAGAACAAGGGCCGAGATGAGTTTTAATGCGATGGTTGTGGATGATTATTATTTATGGTCTATCAGTGTCCATTAGACATATTCATGCTTTAGATGATGGTTTTCTATGATGGCTAGTATTATTTTTATGATTATCAACATTTACAAGCTTTATTATTATTATGTAACTAACATGGATGGGTCCTCTAATGTATCTTTATGATGGACATATTATGTATGAGTACTCATTTCTAGTTGATTTGCACATTCTAAGTCCATTGGTGCAGCTGGTTTTCAGTTTCGGGCAATTACAGGAAATATATGGGTCTTTCGAGCATTTTACAACAGATTTGCCCTGGGAAATTAAAAAATAAAACACAGTGCAGATAATAGTGAGATCTCCTAAGGCGCCAGAGGGAATCTTGGGGTGTAGCCAAACGATTGTATCATACTGCTATGGAGCCAGACCCATCTGTGCAGTCATTTGGCTTCAATTTTTGGTCCACGATGAGATATTGGCAGTTTTATGTTCCTGAGGCAACATTTTGATGATGAAAAATGGCTAATGAAGAAATCAATTTGGGCAAATGAGGCAAAGAAATGGCATGGAATTGGTCTGAGGCACAGTGTGTGGGTCACCTTCATCATCCGGCATCAACTTCACTTCATCTAGGATCCACACTTCCTTGATTTATTCAGATTGAGGACGTTTTGATGTATTTTTGAGGGAGACGTCTTAGTGATTTTCATTACTCTTTGATAATATTAGCCACCACACCTTGTTGTTGTGCCATGGGCACATTCTAGTGAAGGATGTTATAACCTCCTAGCCCCACCATGTGTTATCTTGTGGTTATTAGTCACTTTTATGTGGTGCGCCCCCTCTATTATTGAGTTGATCCGTGTATGATGTATCCGGATAATCTTAGTCGTTGATTAGATTGATATTATCTTATGATCTTGACCCTTGATCTTTTTGGATCTAGGTTTTATGTACTTGAGAGATCTATATATTGAGGCTCTCTCATTTGTAAAGGGACTTTTGGCTCTTGAGCTCTTGGATTAATAAAATATTTTTGCAAAACCCTCGGAAGCTTTGTCGAATGTCTTGTGTGAAGATTGGAAAGTCTTATTCTCTCTAGCATTCTTACGGATCTATGCATTTCTAATACTTTTTTACAGGGTGTCGTCCACTTGGTGAAGGAAGCAATTTGGGTAGGGGCGCTATTGTGACTAAGCTCCATAGTTGTAGCATTCTCTCAAGCCGTCGCTAATTCAGAGGAGGGAGCGATTGGCTTCTTGGAGGATAGCAATTCCACTTGGAGAGGCATGGAAAACGCTCGTAATTGATCAAAGAGGCAAGATCATCATCATACAAGGTTAGTAGCAAGTATTTCAAGATACGTTTGCATTTGTTTTATTTTTGGGGGGCTTAATCCAATTTCACAACCAAACCCTCATTTTAAAACCCTAGTTTTGTAGAACTGATAGATCCAGTGATTTTTTTATGACGGCCATAAAAACCCACTTGGAGATTGTTGAATAAACCCTAGATCTCGAATTTCATAGAAATCGGACTCCATTAGCCCCAAAATCTAGCACTAGTCTCTCTAGGTGGGGACACCCCCTTTGGGTGGGTGGCCAAATCTTCAGATCTATCAGTTGGGTATGCTTGAACCCACTTAATTCTCACAGGTCTATTCTTCAAGTGTCCCGATCTAGTCATTCCTTACCCCGATCTACCTTTTTGGGTCCACCATGTCCACTTCTACATAAACCCTAGGTAAGTCCCTTTAGGTTTCTTTTGTGTGTGGCTAGATCTCTCTAAATCTACGTTCCTAAATTCTTTGTGGTACTTTTTCAATCAAGTTGGGTCATTTTCCTTAATTGCTAAGCCTCCCCAACTTTGCCCTAACCTCTATACCACATCTCTTCTCTAGATCTAGACTTCCTTACTCATTATCTCTCCTCTTTCATTCATTGCATAACCTTAGGAGCGTTTTGAGTAGGTGCTCTAGCCCTCATAGGCTAGTAGGGTCTCCCTCTTGATCATTCTCCGAATTGATCTAAAGCGACGAGAGCCCATCCGGTGTGACAACTACCTTTCATCCGTAGTGGAGGAGGCCCTTGTGCTGTCACTGGTTAGCTACCTCACCTCTACCGTCCCGGATAGGATATCTCTGGTGGGTAGCTATACTTTGTGTCATAACAGGGACTACAAGAATGGCTAACTTGAAGTCACATCTCGAAGCATGTGACCGACTAAAGGGAGCTTCATACTTCACCCCTTGTAAGTGTCGATTGTAGATGTTGACAAAAGAGATGGATCTTTGGAGCATAGTTGAAGGAAAAGCCACAGTTCCTACCTATCCCCGATAGTTGGCTTGGTATGAGAAGGAAGTTGCCAAGGCAAAGAGGAATATGTTATCCCCAGCTTTCTTCACATACTAAGCCAATTATTGGGGATAGGGAATTGTAGGCACAAAGAGCGAAGGAAAAGAAAAACTTTCTATCCCCAACAATTGGCTAAGATGAAGAGCAACTTGCTATCCCCAACAATGGGCTAAGATGAAGAGCAACTTGCTATCTAACTTTCCTCTCATACCGAGCCATTACCCTACCAGATTTAAGTAGAGATGTTGACACTGTAACATGACTTATACATTCCCCAAATCTATTCACTAAAAGGCAGCAAAATTAATATTTGAGTTAAAGGGGCAGTGCATTGTGATCTTAAGCGTGTGTACAATGATAGCTTTGCCCGACAGGTCACATACGCTTGAATTGGGGAGGCTGCATAAATAAATGAAAAACTAGCACAAGTTATTTGTTTAGCATGGGATCAAGGGTAATTTCACGAGGAAAGAGAAAAAACAACCAACCATTGCATCGTTCTTCACAGAAGCAGAGTACAAAGCAGCAGGTACTGTATCATGGGAATCAATATGGCTCAGGAAGATTCTTGGTGATTTGAACCTACAACAAACTCAGGGTGCACCTCTTTATTATGATAACCAAGGTATATCTAACTCAAAGAATCATGTGTTTCATGCCAAGACCAAGCACAAAGTAAGTGAACAACAAGAAGATTGAATTGATCTATTAGAGGTCGCAAGATCAACTCACAAAATATTTTCACTAAGGCATTAAACAAGGACAAATTTGAATGGTTATAGGAGATGCTTGGTGTGAAAGAAAACAAAATAGCTATTAAGAGGGGTGTTAGTATTAATGCCCTTTTGCATACTGGTTACTATGTTAGCAGCACCATGTCAACATCGAAAACATCTTTATGTTGAAAGTAGAAACAAGAAAAATAATTGAGTAATCTAGAGCATGCAATCTTGATGAAATGAGATATGATACAGTTTGCATGAATAGTTAGGCATTAGGATAAGGATCTACAGATGATGAGCACTAAAAGTTTTTTTTTTCTATTATTGCACTTTTTTGGCACTAAAATATTTGTGCTGCTTCTGAGCTGAAAGAAAGACTTTATTATTTGATAAGTGAGTTAATCTTTAGCTAGATTTATAAAAAGATGAATATCTATTTTGTTTTCAGTCCCCAATCTTGTCATTGCACTGTAAATATAAGTGATACCGTAAAGGAATTGTGAAAATCAGATTAGAAAATCTTCATAGTATGTGCTCTTTATTTCATCGATTGCTCCTTTTAAGTTTTTAACTTTAACAGCTCTTACTGTCAACACCATAATTTCCAAAGAATATTTAGATTATTCATTGGAAATAGGGCCAGAATTTTCCATACATATCAGGACACTCTGGCAGCTAAATACATGACAGTCAGTAAAAACCACCTTCCAAGCATTGGACAAGAGTCAAGACGTTCTTTCTTGGTGCACAAAGCATAACATTCAAAACGATGAAAATGATGTGCACAACGTAAAAACAAAATAGGAATAAGAAATTAAGAATCATAACCCCAGTACGCAAACAGAAATGGTGTGTTTGCACTCAGAACCTCCTTATCGCAAGCAACATGTACTGTGATGTGAAACAAGATCGTATTTAATTCCGCAACTAAGAAAATGGCTAAATATACAGACCAAGTTGGTCTAATGGCATGGTAGTTACAGTCTCATTCACTTTCAGCTAAACAGAGTAAGCAAATTTAAGGTTGAGATAACCGACAAAGACTTCTGATAGCTACAGTGTACACACATCCCTTCTATGCTCTAGTTCCTTGTGACCCACAAGTTCAGGGATATTATTTAAGGGTTCAAATATTATACCAAAGTATGATGATATTTTAATTTTAGGTGACTATTTCAGTTTGAAAAAAGTCATACATATAGATTTGTAGGCAAATATTCCATTGAACACATACAATTTGCTATTAAAACTAGTAAATTTTGGCAAATATTACCATTCTAAGCATATTTTATAAAAAAAATAGGTGAATTTTCAAAAGAATTTGCCTGGTTGGTGAGTGTTTTTTTGAAAAAAAAAAGTCAAAAAATAACCAATTCACTAAAAAAATACCCGGCCAGCAACCACTCCGTAATATAAATGCCTATGTTGGATGTGAACTCTCAAGGCTACAGATGGGCAATTCCCGAAGTGTGCATGAGTCCAGACATGGCTACTCTAAGCTGGCTAGTTTGGCTGAATTTTCATCTTTGGACAACACAAGCAATGGACTAATCAATATTTTATTTACCCAGCTGCTCTATAACAAATAATAAAATGCTCATTTTATACTGTCCCTTGTCAAAGACAAACCAAAGAAAAAGCAAACTGTGATCAGGGAATAAAGACCTTGATTTATACATATATTAAGGACCCTGTTCGCAGATGGTACAGCCCTCCAATGGAGATGGGCTTTACTATGAGTCAATGGGGTGTAACAAGTAGAATTTTCTTACCGAACCCAATTTGTTCAAGAGGAGAGGACATCAAAAACAGATAACCAGAAACTCAAAAACAATTAAAACTAGTAATAACCAGAAACTCAAAAACAATTAAAACTAGTAATCTGTCAATAGTAAACGAAGCTGACTTAAAATATTAATTTTCAGACCATCAATTCCAATAGTTATATCTATAGCCGATACCGAATAAATTGAATGCTGTAGTGTTTTTCTATCTACTAACCATCTAATACATTGTATTCTGCAATGCAGATTGTGTTATGGGATAATTTTGACGCCATGTAATCTGCTCTGTATATAAGAACAACGCCACTGAAATTCTGATACTTCCAATCATTCAATGAAATTCCATAATAGAGATGAAGGGATCAACGAACCTTGCTGCAGCATCAATCCTACTGCGTGAGGAGTGGAAGGAGTTATTTTCTTCGTCCTGCTCAACACATTGCCTCGTTAAAATAGAACCACACACATTTCATTTTGATGGACTTCCAAGGGAAGATAAGAAGCGGGCTTAATAAGTCCTTATCCTATCTGTGCACAATATCACAATTTATCACTAAGTTGCCTCAATTTTTCATTAGCCTGCCTTGATTTTCCAAAATTTCATTAGCCTTCCTTGATTTTCCAAAGGTTTTTAAAGCCGCTTCGTACAATTAATCTCTAAGTAAGCTAAGCATCCTTAAGTCTTTCATTAGCCTCCCTTGATTTTCCGAAGGCTTTTTAAGCCGCTTCAACACAATTATCATGATGCGGTGTAGCATCACTTAGCCTCAGCCAACGGTTCCCTTAAAAGGTGCTTTGAACTTTGGTAGCCCCCACGAAGGGAAACTAAAACCTTAATAAGGATGTCATCACACGAGACCAATCAAGACTCGTTATAATTTTCGCATCGAAAATTTTAACAAAGGAAGAAATTGAGAAAATTGTTTGAGTTAAACACATTAGTAAAGTTATAAAAGTTTATAGTGAACAAATTTCAACCACATCAAGGTTATCGAAAATGATTAATTCACATTGTAAATGGCTTGAATTAGACTAATTAGTTAGTTATGCAATGAATCAATCAATTTAAATAGTTCAATATAATGTTGATTTTAAGTCGATCTTCATTTGGTAAGGATTATCGTCACGCAAAACCAAGACCCAATATAATTTTTTCGCTTCAGAATTTAACAAGAAATTGAGAAAGTTGTTTCATAAAAAGTTAAACACATTAGCAAAGTTTAGATTATAGTGGGAAAATCTCAAGCACACCAAGGTTATCGAAATTGAGCAATTCACATTGTATATGAATTAGACTAATTAATTAGTTATGCTATGAATCGATCAATTTAAATGGTTCAATTCAATGTTGATTTAAGTTGATCTTCATTTGGTTGAATTCACCTATTTGCCATTTTGACAAAAAATAGAGGAAATAAAAATAAATTAATTAAAGTAAACCTTAAATTATCATTATATAATGATGATCCCCCTTTATTTGCCTCACATCTCTCTTGTTGGTTATTTGTGAGCATATAGGGATTGTAGAGCCATAATGAAGAGAGTTTATTCAAGGCAAACTCAGTATTTGTTTGTCATTATTTTTGTGTTGTGTTTCAATGGATTTGGAATCTACATTAAATGGTCTACATATCAACTACAAGCTTTGAAGGAGATTTGAGACCATAGTATTGTGCCTAGTCAAAGGACCCTTTTGTTAGGAATCCCTTTAAATTTATTTCCCTAATTCATGTTCATGACAACCTTGCACCAAAGATGAAGAAGATTGATGGCTTTTTGCACCCAACGCCACCTCTACCCCTGACACTTAGTCCACTATCAATAGCCATTGGAAGAAACAATACAAGGAATCAACTTTTGAATACATGAATAAATGGTGGTTTGATACAAAGATCCCTTCCAATGTTGTTCGCTCACCTTATTATTTATGTTTGTTATACACCATAGTTGTGTATAGTAGGGGCTTCAAAGGCCATAGATTTCATAGTCTAAAGGGGGGCACTTGAAGGATTTAAAAGATCATGGAGCATAATAGGATGTGTTGTCAAGTTGGATGAATGAATCTCTAACATACTTAATTTAATCATTTCTTGCCCATGACCTGAACAATGTTTTTGAAATCACTTTATATAGTCGTTTGAGTGAAGGATGCACCATTAGTATTCATCTTTTGGAAGAGGTGGTTGTGGAGATGGGGGTGAATCATGTTGTAGGTCATAATTGATAATGCCTCTAACTACTTGTTATTGCTAATAGGTTGGAGGATAGATGCCCAACCATTTTCAAGACCCATGCATTGCACACTATGTAGATGCCATGCTCGCTAATATAGGCAAATTGGAATGGTTAGATAAAGTTGTAGATCACGCCAAGAGTATTACCAATGTAACGCATCATTATGTTGCACCAAACTAAAACTAAACACACACCTAAAAAAATTATTTTGTGTAAATTGATTACATGCATAAATACCTTATGAACACTTTTGCGGAAGTATGAACCTTTAATGAGTTCAATAATTTATTTAGACAATTGCTAAATGCATAATACATATCTACTGGAACATAGATTAAAAATAACTTGAACAATATTTATAAAATATACATTCTTTCAAAACTGTTGGCAAGTAACTGCAGCAGCTACAGGTGAGTAACAACACTAGTTACAGGCAACTAACAGTAGCAACTAATGACAAATAACTGTTGTATTTACAACAAAGTAACAACAGTAATTACAGGCAAGTAATAGTAGTAGCTATAGGACCATTGTTACTCTGTAATTATTAATCAACAAAGAGCTGAAAATTATATAATTAACTTACACTTTTATCAAGCAATTTACAATTCAAATTATCAAAATTAATGCATAATTTAAACATCAACTTAAAACAAGTTTCCTAAATTGATTAACATATAATGAACTTAAAAAACCAACTAGTCTCAAAATTTGGTTTAAACTTGGAAATTAACATTCGAAAAATGTTCCAGTTAATGAGAAGGCTTGGTGAGTAACGCTTCAAGTCGTTTCTATACAATTTCTTAAACATAAAGACTTAAATTTCATAAATATTCTCTTATATATGAATTTCATTTATTAAAACCATAAATAACATTTCAATGTTATCATAATTCTCCTATTATATCAACTACCAAAGCACCAGGGCATTTTCAGCCAGGCGTAAAACTTCTAATGCCAAAGTAAATAGAGGATTTAAGGCAGGGTGTTTCGTACAGGAAATTACCACCAATTCCATGTAATTTGCTAAAGCGTTAGCTACATGAAACTAATACCAATTTTCATTCAATTTTGGAAATTTAAACACTTAGCTACTAATTTCTCTATGAATATACGAAGAAGTTATAATGGGGAATTAATTTATTCAACCTATAAAATCTAATTCCAAAGTCTTCCAGCTGCGCATCATCAAAATGAATATGCATAAATAAACTTGTAACGGTTGGATTATGCATAGGTAAAATTTTAACAACTGGGTAATTAAAAACAAACTTGAAAAGAAATTATGGCAACTAGGTAAATGGGAAAACAACCTAGGGTGAATTTATGCTTACCCGGGAATCATTAATTCCCATAATTTTATTTACACAACATTTATATTTTATGCATACAAATGCCATAAGCATGAATTTCTATAACACTCTTGCATAAAATTATCATATACCAATATACATATTTATAAACCATGAAATTTGACCATTAATTTATCCTAACTATCATTTAACACGAGAATTTACAAAGAATTAAAATTCTACAGAATACTTATATGAAGTTTTTATGTTGAGGCGGGAAATTGGTTGCATGTGAGCCACACTCCTCCCAGTCGTAGGACTCGTCCAACCTGTATTATTTCAGCTCCCGAGCCATCCCCGAGCCGAGATCCAAACATTAACCATAGGTATCTCACCAACCCCCTCATCTTACTCACATGGATAAAACCTGGGTAATTTGACAATTTAAGTAATTTATAACTAGGCAACAAGAAACAATGGTTTTTAAACCAATTTTATGTCAATTTCACATTCAACCCACATAGTTCCTTCACAAAAACAAAGTGATATTCTACATTGCAAGTGTCAAAATTCCACTCAAGGTTTCATGCACAAATCACCATGTAACTAGTCAGTTCAACCAATTGGGCTATAGTGGCAAACACAGGATTTACATAACATAATTTCATCCATCCTAATGAATTCACAGACACATCGTGATACTCTTCACTGCAAATGTCAGATTTCCCCTCGAGGTTTCATGCACCATAAAGGATTCACAAGCAACTGCAACAACCATTATTTTTCCCAGACCAATTCAAATGACTAGACTCTCCACTGCCCATGAATTCCCAACATATTTTCCTCAACAAATCATGTGAGACAATTGTCATGCCAGGGGGTTCCCACGTGGTTGTCCTAAGAGGACCACATTTTCCTCACCCATGACTAATTACCAACTTAATTAAAATTAATTAAGTTCAGCCAAAAACTTTAATTATTAATCACTCCCCATTTGAGTTTGGCTTAGGAACATGGGTTTTGGAATTTTAACTTAAAGTCTATATTTCTAAACAACAGATTAAAGTAAACAAGGTACACAGGTAAACCTTACCCCCTCACCAACCTCGGTTAATGTTTGGATCTCCTCTTCAGCAATTGTCCTATTCACGTAGCCAGCTATAATTTTATATTAAAATAATAAACATGTTATGAACCTACTTCATAGCAAAGATGCTTACAATGCAGTAATAACTATGATATCTAAGCTAGGGGTATTACAACCAAATACATCTACAACTACAAATGGGTATTGAACCTAATGAGAAATAACAAAGGAGGAAGGGAGCTTGTTAGATTTTTTTATTACCAAATGCAATGAACTTCATCATGTTGCAATATCTCATTTCCTAGACAAACACTTGAGGAAGATGTTTTCTTATGATGAGCAGACTGGAACTCAATGGAGTATCAAGGTTAATGAGAAGGACATTTATGAGAGAAAAAAATTGACACAAATTTTTAGTCTAAAGAAAAAAATATTTTCAAAGTTCTTGAGCCCCTTATTTAAGGTGTTGTGGAGGGTAAATGGGGATAGCTTGGCCATGTGAAGCCATGGATTGAGCCAAAAAATGAATAAGGACAACATATAAGGATGACAAAACAAAATATGTTTTATTACCTTAATTTCACTTACTTGTGACATTTGGGTGATCTTACCGAGAAACATCGCCAATTCATATATAAGTTGAAAATGCATCATATCACATTACTACATGCCTATTCACAACCCATAAATAAAGGTCAAATATTTAGTTGATTATTTCTTTGATCACATGGCTACTCATTTATTAGTCACATGGAAAATCCTTTGAGATCCTTCGGACCTATTTCAATATGAAATTTAGCTACTTCCATGGCACATTAATGTGTAAGAACTTGTTAAATGACACTTGGGTGGCATACATAGCTAGTTTGAATTCACATATCATGAATTCTTGGACCTTTGGACTCCTTAGGGATCTTATCAAACACGTGATATCCCACTTGTGAATGAGGAGCATTCACATGGGAGTTGGTTCACCATTGGAGCTATATTGTGGTAGCCAATGTAAGCCTGTCAACACTGATTACAACACTTGACTAGATAAAAACTTAAATTGAGGTATGTGACAAAGGTAGCAAGTCCAAGGAATCATGTAACACTCTAATTCTTGTGTTATTAGTTATTTTGATCTAGCTAACTAATCAACTTAATTTTAATTCATAAAGGTTCTGTGACTACAATTTCTTGTTATCTAAGAATATAGTTTCTAAGTTCTAAGTATAATTTTCATAGTTCCATCTAACAAGTTCTCATAGTTATCTTACTGCCAGAAATTTCAATCAAAACTCCATCCATGACATCATCAATTGAACAATGATTTCAACAATTTAATTAAAATAACATAATCAAAGTAATGAGATAGTAAAATGCCTCTAAAAACTATTTGTCCTTGCAGTCAGTCCTTGTAGTGTAGTCCTTAATGACTTAAATTGCATCAAGGGTCACCCCAACTAGGATCAATCCTCCCAACCAACTAGCAGCTTACTTAGTTGGCTAGTTCTAGGAAACTTGTGGATTTACTAGCTCTTGGAGTCCGTATCTCCAACCGATAACCAAGTTGAAGGTTCCAAAAGCTAATTCTCCTTCCCTTAATGTTTTTCCCTTCTCATTGATAATTCCCTATAGAAGATCTATCCTTCAACCCTTCTCCAAAACTCTCATTTATGCATTTTTCCTACAAGCTTTCTAGCCCTTCAAGAAGGGTCCTAGGAAGGTCAAAATATAATAAAATATTATCTCACTTACTTAACATTAATCACCTAACATTTCACTCAACAAATCTTATATTCTTCTAAAATGAAACTAATTTCCAAATGAAATGAAATTTCCTCTTTTAATAATTAAATATAGCTAAATTCCAAATGAACGCAAATCAATCCCAAATGAAGGTCAA